>ML242504.1:0-22577 GCA_005239495.1 Nicotiana undulata | reverse complement strand
TATTGAAGAAATTTAAAATGATTAGATTATTACCGAATTTGATAAATGAAATTCTGGAAAAGACTTAAATACTATTTTGTAACTATTAAAGAGAACTTTGTCATTTATTGGTAATTGCTTTTCCCGAGGTAGTCAGGGTGGACTATTTGGATGTGTATGCGTATGTGTGGCCGCTTCGCAATATATATTCCGCGAGCGGAGTGATTCTTTCTACTACTCTCATGGGAGCGGGCCGTACGCCACGGCGGAATAGAAGCATCTATGGTTCGAACCGTTCGACCCTTCGACAATGCATATTTTATTATTGTTGGTTCGGGCCATTCGACCCTCGGCATTTCCCTGCACATGATATATATATTTATTATATACCATCTGTGACTCGAACTGTTAAATTGTCTTAAAAAGTAAATTGCTAAATGACATGACGGAAATTGGAGAATTTAATAATTTATGGAAACAATTGTTCTTTCCTATCATTATTTGTTATTTGATATTAATACCCATGTTGATATCATCCATCGATTATATTGTATTGACCTTTAACAAGTGTCAGACTCAACCTCTCGTCACTACCTCTCTGAGGTTAAGCGGGATACTTACTGAGTACACGTTGTTTTCGTACTCATGCTACACTTGCTGTGTATTTTTATTGCACAGGTACTTTCACGGCGATGTGGTTGACTTGGGGACTTAGGCGAGCTGCATCATCTGGAGACGACCCGCAGCCGACAAAGTCTCCATCATATTATACTGTACTCTATTTTCATATTTCTTGTCCAACCTGTATTTCGGACAAGCATTGTAGTACTTGTAAAATTCTTAGAAATTGCTCATGCACTTGTGTCACCGGGTTCTAGGATGTGTTTGGGATTTAATTTAATAGACTGGATCGTTTATCTGCCGTATTTTTTTAATGAATTTTTATTCACTTCTTATGTAATAAAGCGAAAGGTAATGGTTTCAAAAAACATGTTAAGATAAGAATATAATTCCCTAATTAGTGATTGGCTTGCCTGACAAGTGGTGTCCGGCGCCATCACGACCTTAATGTATTTTGGGTCGTGACAACTTGGTATCAAAGCCTTAGGTTCCCTTATGATTCACGAGTCATGAGCAAGTCTAGTAGAGTCTTGCGGATCGGTACAAAAACGTTTGTACTTATATTCGAGAGGCTACAGGGCTGTTAGGAGTACTTCCCGTCTTGATTCCTCATCGTGCGATTTGATTCCTTTAAGGATTATGCCTACGTTTCTTCCTACCCAATCTTACGCGTTGCGAAGCGCTTGCTATAATCGGGGATTTGAGGAATTGCAATGGTACTACAGATAAGGTCCTGGATGTTTCTCCCTGCGTAGTTGTTGGGCTATTGTCGTCGCCTTGTGGAAGGATATTCAGTCATTTTAGCTTGGTAGATGCACTACTGAGAGCTTGGAGGCTATGCAGATTGCTATGATACTTACGATTGGTTATCGCGCGGTGTTGATATAATGGTAGAATGCATGCCCATATGTCGGGGTAATGAATGACTTGAGGGGAGGTCTTCTCAGAATGTGATTTCGAGATTTCAGTATTTAGTTCCGGTATAGGAAAGGCAATTGGACTATAAATGGCCAGGTTTGGGTTGATAAAGTAGTAAGACTTGGTGTTTTCAAGTGAGGTAGAATATTCACCTGTGATGTGATATCGTCGTCTTGATCGAATAGAATGTGTTAAGTTCGCCGGTGCTATAGATTCTTCGGTTGCATGGGGTCAGAGTATTGTGAAGTAGTATTGAAGAGGAGGCTGTCATAGATCGTGGTGTACAGTGGTTCAGGATTTGAATAAGTATTTCTAATGTAGGCGACTCGAGAAAGATGATCTTCTGAAAGGTTTAAAGTTGTGGTGATCTGCTGGTTTAAGTGCTACAGAGAATAATATTGAATTGAGGCAACAAGTGGGCAACATACGATGAAGGAAGTCATGCGAGAAGTGTCAGGTGGCGAAAATTTCTAAAAGGCCAGGTGTAAGAAACGGAAGTCAGGTAATTGCTTGAAAGGGGTGAGTTTAACTAAAGTAGGAGAGGGGCAGCGTAGCGTATGAGTTCTGGGGTAAGATAGATGCTCATCTTGAGGAGGAGTTTGAAGTGATTTGAGAATTTTCGTGGACGGCGATTGGGTCCACAGGCTTAAATTGAAAGGTTGGTTATTTCGGCGAAGTTCAGATACAACAGAGATGAGTTGTTAGGGATGAAGAAGGATGCAATGTGGCAGTGAATTTGAAGATATTGTCGCGCATTTAATAGTGTCCATAAGGAGCGGACGGACTAGTAAAATGGTAAATGAAGCAGGGCGTAGGATGGGGTATTGATATCGTAGAAATTGTGCAGTACAACGTCGTTGGAAGGTGTTAGCTGGAAATTTCCACAGGTGGGTTATCTCCTGTGAGCAAGGTAGCGGTCGTGCGGTTGGAAAGTTTCTGCGAGGAATTCTAGTGTCTATTTGGTAGGGGGCCGAATATGTGAAAAATGCTAGAGAATTTGAGTATTCATGGAATGCTAACAAGAGGATTTAAAAGGATTTGATGGGTTGGTAGAGCAAGATCATATCAGCAATGAAGAAAGAATTTCGGTAGGGTCCATAGTGATGCAAGGAGTAGCTTCAGGCTAAGTGGGAGAGTCTTACCGCCTGCAATTAGGTTGCAGGATTATCTTCTCATGAGGTTGCGAATTATCGGCGTATTGGCAAGTTATTACAACTAGGGTAAAGGAGTAAAATGGTAATTGCGCATGGGATTTGGCGAATGTGTGCAAAAGTTGGCCCTATTGGACCAGGGTTAGGCTTTGGAAGATTCAGAATTCATGCTTAATGCATAGGCGAGTTATAAGGGTAGTGACTCAGTCACGTGCTTCATTGAGAGGGTGTTCATGTGATAGAAGAGCCTTGGAGTTGATTGTATTCAGGGCCAAGTCAGAGTGGGTGACTCTCAATAGTGGTCCTAATGAATTCGAAGGTTAAGGATGCGGTGCTTAAGGGTTTCATGTCCGCAGTATGGCTAAGAGTCGGGCCTTGCAACAGATTGTGATATGAGGCCCGAAATGTTCCATGATGTTTTCGGTTTGCAGTATAGTGTTGGAGGAATGAGAGAAATAAACTCCATATTTGGAGAAAGATTATCAAGATGGGTATGTCAGTCGAAGTTGTAAATGCGCACAAGGAGGGTATGAGGCGGTTTATGGGATTGAGACAACATGGTCTCGTGAATCAAGCCCACTCAAGATGAGTGAGGATTGAGTTTGTTATGTGTTGAATGGAGTTACTATTATTTCTGAGGCAATTAAGGATAATTAAAGAAGATAGATTGGTCAGCTATGGTTGAAATGGCACATGTACGGCAGTGATCAGTTCCTTCAGTGTGATTGAGTTATGCGTATGGTTTGTGCCAGTGTGTGCGAGGCTTGTCGGCCGTCGCAATAGATTTCATTTGGGAGCATTCAAGTATTATGTCTTTCCAGGTGTAGGCGGGTCCCGGAAGGATTAAGGTGGTATAAACTATTCCTTGAGGATTTGCCTGTTTTTTGATTACGAGATTTCACTAATGTGTCGACATGGTGCTCTTGAATTGAGGTAAGTAAAAAGTTTCTATATGATGAAGTGTTCACCCTATTAGTAGTTTAGGAGTTATGATGGAATTCTTGCGCTATCTCATATTGGCATGATAGGTGTAGTAAGCAGTATGTAACTAGAAGTAAGGATCGAGATTGCGGTTCGGTGTTAACAAGGATGTCATGAGCTAGGATGGGCAAGGACAAGAGATTTGAATGTCTAGAGCAAGCTGGTATTTTCTTCAGTGTCACCTGAGATCGGTGTTTGGTGAAAGAGGCTTGCATCCTGGTTATGGGTTCTTAATTTGTTTTACAGCGTTAGTGGGGTCAGTGGTATGGACGTGCAGACTTGTTACCTTGTGTGGAAGGACGTGGGAGCATGACTATGGGAAGATCGTATGAGTGTGACAGGTAGTCACCTAACAGATTGAAGATTCAGATTGAGTATGAATAAGTGTAATATTGCTTATTTGGGAGTTTATTCCTGGAAGGTGTTTAGTTCATCTTTGTTGCAGATTGTGGGGTGTAGTCCCGGCTATGATGGTTGTTCTTGTGTGTTATGCGAAGAAGTGGGTTACTATGGACCCAGGTAAAGCTATTAGCCTAGTTCAGTGTGATCGGAATCGGTTTGAGGGTTGTGAATGGATTCAAATATGGTTGTGGGCTCCATGTGAGTCAGGTGTGTTCATTTCAGTATGGTGCTTCTTAAGGAGGGGTGTTGGTATATCAGATGTTGTTCCGTCTTCGTCCAATTCATGTAATATTATGATTGTGCCGTGTGAGTTGTGAAACGGCTTGATAAATTCCTATGTGCTGAGTTTCCGCGTAGTAATGATGTTATATGAGTAGGAGAGCTCTTGAGATTTAGAGTATATATGTCGCACCTCAGTTGTGTTTGAGTTTTTGTAGTATATGGCTCTATCAGTCTCCCCAGGATGGTATTATGCACTTAGCGTGCTCGTGACCGATATTCAATAATTTGTAATAGTGAGCAATTCAGTTCGGTGTGTATCTTCTTATGTGAATTTTATGATGGGATCGGGTGGCACGCCGCCACGGGTATGTTATGTGGATCGGGTTGCACGCCTCAATAGTGTGATGTTGAGTAAGGTTCCTATATTTATTTTTTTGTGTTTTACTTCCTAGTTTCTAAGGAAAATCCATATTAGTTGTGTGTGTTGAGTAGTCTCTTCCTGAGTCATTTCCTTGTGTATCATGTTCGAGTTGTGGCCTATTGGTGCATTGTGGCATCGTGAGAGACCGTCGGTCATGTCTGGGGTGATTGGTTGTCTGAGCAGTTCATACTGGGTGAGATGAGATTTATGGATCAAGGATTGGTGCGATAAGATTATGTGAAGTATATTACAGGACAATTACCATTATTTGGTTAGTAAGGAAATGATGATTTTAGTCAAGAGGAAAGATTCAATGTTTGGTCAACTCTGCAGTAGGTTGTGAAATTCTACACATCTCCTCTGTTGTGGTGGTATCATCAGCATTATAGCGGGATGTATATATATCATAAGGTGCGTTGGGAGCATAAGATTCGTGGGATTTTGGCTATTAAGGCTCAGGGAATGTCATTGTGGTTAGATGATGAATTATGCGGTGCATGGTGCTATTTCAGCAAAGGTATGCATTGATGTTTTGGTATATCATGTGGTAGTTGATACAATGTTCATATAATGGAAACAGGCTTGGCAGAGAATTTCAAGTGTTGGAACTGGGTTCTGAGCTTATTGTATGGATAAAAGAGGATATCTTCAGATTTGATCAAGCTAATGTGCTCAACTAGGTTGTGGTAGCATGGGCAGGTGCACGAGGTGTTAAATAGTGATTTCAGATAACTCTAGAGCAGTTCTTGGCACGTTCGAGGACGAACGTATGTTTAAGTGGGAGAGAATGTAACGACCCGACCGGTCGTTTTGAGCTCTAGCGCGTCGTTCAGCAATTTGAGGTCACGAGCAGCTTCGTCTAAGGTATTATGACTCGTAGGCGTGGTCGGAGTTGGACTTTGAGAAATTCGGAGTCAATTTGGGAAGAAAATTCTCATTTCGGAAGCCTTAAGTTGGAAGAAATGACTAAGATTGGAATTTTGAGTAAACGACCTCCGAATCAGGATTTGAGGTTCCAGCAGGTTCGTATGATGATTTCGGACTTGGGCGTATGTTCGGATCGGGATTTGGATAACCCGGGAGCGTTTCGACGTATATTGTGGAAGTTAGCATTTTTGAAGAAATATCATAAGTCTGGGTTGAAATACATTTCAGTGATATTGATATTCGTTTGGGATTTCGAGTAAGGGAATAACTCCGTATGGTGATTCTGGAGTTGGGAGCGCGTTCGGAAGTGAATCCGGAAGTCCGTAGGTCATTCTGAAGTCATTTGGCTAAAGATAGAAATTTGAAGGTTTTTGAGAAATCCGACAGGAAGTGGAAATTTTGATATTGGGGTCGGAATGCGATTCCGAAAGTTGGAGCAGGTCTATAATGTTGGATGTGACTTGCGTGCAAAATTTGGGGTCAATCGGACATGATTTGATGGGTTTCGGCGTCGGATGTAGAAGTTTGAAATTTCTAAGTTCATAAAGATTGAATTGGAGTGTGATTCGTTGTTTCGATGTTATTTAATGTAATTTTAGGCCTCGAACAAGTCCGCGTTATGTTTTGGAACAGGTTGGTGTAATTGGACAGGGTCCCGGGGGCCTCGGGTGGTTTCCGGGTGGTTAACGGGTCAAATTTGGAGTCGAGAGAAAGCTGAGGTGTCTTTCATCTGGTGTGACCGCACCTGCGAGGTTCTTGCCGAAGGTGCGGCGCCGCAGGTGCGACTGTTGTGTCGTAGGAGCGGAAAAGGGGAGGCTTGGCTGAAGGCCGTAGGTGCGAGGATATTTCCGCACCTACGGATACGCAGATGCGGTTAAGGGAGCGCAGGTGCGGGGCCCGACTGGGAAGGAGGAAACTGCAGGTGCAGAGGATTTGGGAGCACCTACGGGCACGCAGGTGCGGGCGAAGTGACCGCATGTGCCAAAAGGCTGGAGGCAGTGTGATGTTTTAAAAACGGGAAATTGGCCATTTCCTTCAATTCTCTCATTTGGCTTGGACGATTTTGGAGAGCTTCAAGGGGAGATTTTCTTCAAGGATCACAAGGTAAGTTATTCCAACTCATTACATGGTTTAGGTACAGATTTAAGTGCGGGAATGTGTGAAATTTATGGGATTTGGAAGAAAACCTAGAATTTGGTATTTTGGATTTTTACTACGAATTTGAGCATGAAATTAGAGTAAATTATATATCCGAGTTAGTAAGACTATGGGTAGAGATTATCTTCGAGAAATTTAGAATCCGGGCACGTGGGCCCAAGGGCAATTTGGTCAAATTTTCAAGCGGAGTTGGGAATCTACATAATTTCAATTGTTACGAGTATTAGAGTGAATTTTCATTGGTTTGCCCGTTATTTGGATAGTTTTGAGGCGTTATGCATCAATTGGAGTCGTTAGAAGGGCTTGGAGGCCGGTGATGAAATTTCGGAGGGAGGTAAGTCTCCTTTCTAACTTTGTGAGGGGGAATTGTCCCCATAGGTGAACTAATTAAATATATGTGCTACTATTTGTGGGGGTCTACGTACGCACGAGGTGATGTGAGTCCGTGCGTAGCTACTATTATGATTTTCCGGGTAGTTTAGGACCCAAAATCATGTTTTATTTGTCATATTTGTAACCTTATTGAAGAAATTTAAAATGATTAGATTATTACCGAATTTGATAAATGAAATTCAGGAAAAGACATAAATACTATTTTTGTAACTATTAAAGAGAACTTTGTCATTTATTGGTAATTGCTTTTCCCGAGGTAGTCGGGGTGGACTATTTGGATGTGTATGCGTATGTGTGGCCGCTTCACAATATATATTCCGCGAGCGGAGTGATTCTTTCTATTACTCTCATGGGTGCGGGCCGTACGCCACTGCGGAATAAATGCATCTATGGTTCGAGCCGTTTGACCCTTCGGCAGTGCACATTTTATTATTGTTGGTTCGGGACGTTCGACCCTTGGCACTCCCTGCGCATGATATATATATTTATTAGATACCATCTGTGACTTGAACTGTTAAATTGTCTTAAAGATGTAAATTGCTAAATGACATGACGGAAACTGGAGAATTTAATAATTTATGGAAACGATTGTTCTTTCCTGTCACTATTTGTTATTTGATGTTAATACCCATGTTGATATCATCCATCAATTATATTGTATTGACCTTTAGCAAGTGTCAAACTCGACCTCTCGTCACTACCTTTCTGATATTAGGCGGGATACTTACTGAGTACACGTTGTTTTCGTACTAATGCTACACTTGTTGTGCATTTTTATTGCACAGATACTTTCACAGTGATGTGGCTGACTTGGGGACTTAGGCAAGTTGCATCATTCGGAGATGACCCGCAGCTAACAGAGTCTCCCTCATATTATACTGTACTTTATTTTCATATTCCTTGTCCAACCTGTATTTCGGACAAGCATTGTAGTACTTGTAAACTTCTTAGAAATTGCTCATGCACTTGTGTCACCGAGTTCTGGGATGTGTTTGGGATTTAATTTAATAGACTGGATTGTTTATTTGCCGTACTTTTTTAACGAATTTTTATTCATTTCTTATGTAATAAAGTGAAAGGTAATAATTTCATAAAAATGTTAAGATAAGAATATAATTCACTAATTAGTGATTGGCTTTCCTGACAAGTGGTGTCTGGCGCCATCACGACCTTAATGGATTTTGGGTCGTGACACTTTCCCCCTGTACTGCATTACATATTTATATTGGGACTACAGACGTATTCCGGGAGCTTTTCCCCTGTACTACATTACATATTTAAAGATTGGACTACATACGTATTCCGGGAGCTTTCCCCCTGTATTACATTTCATATTTAAATTAGGACTACAGACGTATTCCGGGAGCTTTCCCCCTGTACTGCATGACAAATTCTGAGCTACAGATGGAGTTCCGGTACATGTATCTTGAAGAGATTGTGATCGAAAGATATATATTGAAAAGTGTAGCTAAAAGGCATTTATCTTGAAGAAAACTATGATGACCCAAGGGGTCCTTTTATAAATTTAGGCTCCGTTCCATGCTTAATTGCCATAAATAGACTAATTTTAAATACCTTGTTTTGCGTGCGCAGTCTAGGCGTGAAACAGGAAAGCTTTTATGTGAAAATATATGAAATAATAATTTTTGAAAGTTAAATTTGATTTGTAGTTGACTTTGGTCAACGTTTTGAGTAAACGGATTCGGACCCGTGTTCTGACGATCCGTAGAAAAATATGAGCCTTGGGACTTAGTTAATACATGGCCTGGTCATCAAAATTTTCTACCCACGTTTTAAAAGAGTATTAGGGCATTAGGATATTAAAATTTAATACTAACAAGTAAAGAGGCTCCGGAATACAAAGGCGGCGTACATAAGAAACCTACAAGCGACAAATTGTCTTCGTTGACAATCACAGTTAGGAGCTCTAACTTTTGAGCAAAGGAATTGGTGTACCACTGAATGCTCCAGGTATTAGTATATTTTGTGTGCTTTTTAGTTAGTGTTTGTGATAATATTAGCTTGTAGTATAGGGTGTTAATAATTAAGCAATAATGGAAGGCATCATGAATTAGTTATGAAAACAATTTGCTACTGTTAATTAAGGGAAATAAGAGTACGTATTATGTGAAAAACCATTGTAGGTGCACTTTCAGTTTTACTTCTTTCTAATAGGAGACAATGATTTATTTATAATTAGATAATAATGAGTGGATACATATTTATGAAAACAGTGATTGGATATAGTTTTTAATTACGTATATTCCAGTGGCTACTTTTAATGCGAGTTATTAAACTTCTTTTCAAGGTTTCGAGACTGTTGGGTCTAAAATCCACAATATCATTTAATTCTATTTCATTTTCTGTGATCAGTTTTTTTTGACCTACCTTTAAAACTATAATATTTAATACGTAGATTATTAAGAGTTTGAAAGTTAGAAATTTTTGGGTAGAATGAGGGAATTTTGTAAAATTGGAATTTAGACCTCGAATTGGGGTCGGATTTCGAAACTAACTGCATACTCATGTTCGGGGGTGAATGGGTAAACGGAATTTGGTCTGAACCCCGAGTTTAGACCAAGCAGGCCCAGGGTCGTGTTTTCAATTTTTTTTAAAACTTAGGAAAAGTCATATTTTTCAATAAAGCTAGTTCCTTTATCATATATTGATGATATTGAGTTAATTATGATTAGATTCGAGCAAGTTAGAGTGAATTCAAAAGGAAAAGCAGTAATTGAGCAGTGAGTGGCCTGCGAAATTGAGGTAAGTATTTGGTCTAACTTTGACTTGAGGGAATAGGACCCCCACTTGTTTGCTATGTGAATGCATGGGCGTTGTGTATAGGTGAGGTGACGAGTATCTATGCACCACCCAAATGGCTTGTTAAACATGATCCTTCCCCCGTTCACAATTTAATTGAGCCCAGTCTTAATTGTTCTTTGCTATTCGTTGTTTTCATTACTATTAGGCCTCATTACTGGGTTGTTAGATATTATTTTGGTTAATTTTTGGAAGTGTATATATATATTCGTGTTGGTTCTTTTGATTATTTACATTTGTTGTACTTTAAAACCTACGGGCTGTACTGTTTTCTGTTGGAGATTTTCTTTTTAAAAAATCAAATTTGGTTTGACAAGGGTGAATATTTGGTGTGATAAGGGTGGATAATTGGTGTGATAAGGGTGAATATTTGCTGTGATAAGGGTGGATAATTGGTGTGATAAGGGTGAATTATTGGTGTGATAAGGGTGGATAATTGATTGTGATATTGTGGATAGGTGGGATCAGATTGCACGCCGCAATATGACTGTGACAATGTGGATTTATGTCATTTCTACTGATTATTTAAACTTTAAATGATTCGGAAACTCTTGATTTTCTCTGCAGTCTTCCTTATATTTAGCACCTGTGATTATTTTAAAGTAAGGTTTTGAAACTCGAAAATTTTTACTTGAGAGTTGGTTATAGCTGAGGCCTGGAATAGGTGACTGAGTTATTTTTATTGTTATTGCAGTGCTTGTTTATTTATTTGATATTTTATTGTTATTGTAGTACTTGTTTAATTATTTGTTTAGATTTCTTTATTGCTTTATATAATATTGTTACAACTTATATTGTTGAAGCCCCGCCGTAGCCTCGTCACTACTTCATCGATGTTAGGCTCGGCACTTACTCAGTACATGGGGCCGGTTGTACTGATACTACACTCTGTGCTCTTTTGCACAGATCCAGGTACCGGACATCAATAGAGCTAGTTCGAGCAACTTTCCTATTCATTTGGAGACACGAGGTACATCTGCCGACGTTCGCAGATTCCGAGAGTCTTCTCCTATTTTACATACACTGTTTTATTATATTCAGAAGAGTTACACTATTTCTTTCAACCATTATTTGTAGTATTCTTTAGTAGTTCGTGAATTGTGACACCAGACTCTGGGTAGTTCTAGATATATTTATATAATTAGCTCGTGGTTCGTTTTTATTTAATTTTTTAGTATTTTATTTGTGGAAATAATTTACATTAAGTTTGCTTTAAATTATTTATTCATGCTTAAGTAAATAATCAAAGGAAAATTTGTTAATTGACTCTAACATTGGCTTGCCTAGCAAGTGTGGTGTTAGGCGCCATCACGAGCCCTAAGGTTGGGAATTTGGGTCGTGACAAGTTGGTATCAGAGCACTAGGTTTGCTTAGGTCTCACAATTCACGAACAAGCTTGGTAGAGTCTGAGGGATCGGTACAGAGACGTCTGTACTTTTCTCTCAGAGGCTATTGAGTTAGGAAACAACTCCGTTTTATTTCTATTCTATCGTGCGATTCTTGTATCTCAAATACTGATTTGGATTCTTCTATTCTCTCGCAGATGGCGAGAACACGTGCTTCATCTTCCGCTGACCAGAGTTCCAGACCTCCAGCAGCAGCAACTCCAACTAGGGGCAGAGGCCGAGGCAGGGGAAGGACCCAGTCCGTTGCTCAGGTAGCTGCCACAACTGCGGAACCCCAGTCCGTTTCAGCAGGACCAGCTCAGGTTCTCGAGGGGTTTATTGCTACCCCGGTTCTTCAGGATGCTTTGGTCCGTTTAGTGGGCCTTATGGAGAGCTTGGCCCAGACTGGCACCTTTCCTGTTGCACCAGCCGTATCTCAGGCTGGAGGAGTGGTCCCGACTCCTACTACCCACACTCCAGTTCAGACTGCACCTCAAGCTCAGACCCCAATAGCCAATCCTGTTGGGTTAATTCATCCAGTTGCAGCAGTGCCGCCCGCTATTGGGGCATCCATGTCATCAGATGCTTTGTGGAGACTTGACAGGTTCATTAAGCTATTTCCTGTCCATTTCAGTGGTGCTACTTCATAGGATCCACAGGAATATCTGGATAGTTGTCATGAGGTGTTGCGGAATATGGGTATTTTGGAGACCAATGGGGTCAATTTCACGGATTTTCAGATGACTGGTTACGCCAAGCAATGGTGGAGGGACTATTTGTTGACTAAGCCAGCCGGATCACCTACTCTTACTTGGGATCAGTTCTCTCATCTCTTTTTGGAGAAGTTCTTGCCTGTTACTACTCGAGAGGATAAGCGTCGTCAGTTCGAGCGACTTTAGCAGGCAGCATGATTGTGACCCAGTATGAGAATCGTTTTGTGGATTGGCTAGACATGCTATTCTTACATTGCCCACTGAGAGGGAGAGGGTCAGACGGTTTATTGATGGCCTTACTCAGCCCATCAGGTTGCAGATGGCCAAGGAAACAGGGTCCGAGATTTCTCTTCAGGATGCAGCCAATATAGCTAGGAGGGTTGAGTCAGTGCTTGGGATGGGAGGTTAGGGGACAGACAAGAGACCTCGCCATTCAGGTGTTTTCAGTAGTTCCTCATATAGAGGCGGGACTTCATTTATCAAAGGCCATTCTTCCAGGCCATTCCACTCAGCGCTACAGGTTTCTCATGGTACTTCAGAGGGTCGTGGTTCCTATTTGCCTCCTTATGCTCAGCCAGTTTATAGTGACCCTTCAGCTCCTATTAGAGCACCTCCTTTGCAGAGTGTTTTGCGCGACCAACCGATTCATCCAGGTCGGTATACTGTTCAACATGGGTGCTTCGAGTGTTGAGAGCATGGGCATATCCGTAGGACTTGTCCGTATTATGCAGGTAATCAGTTTCAGTAGCAGGGTGGATTCTCGTGCTATAGTTCAGGCAGCAGTTCCATTACCACCTGCCCAACCGGCAAGAGGTAGGGGTCAAGTAGTTAGAGGTAGAGGCCAAAATGTTAGAGGTGGAGGACAAATGGCTAGAGGTGGAGGTCGTCCTGTTAGAGGTGGAGGTCCTCCTAGAGGTGTGGTTCCGGGTGGCGGGGCCCAGCCCCGACTATATGCATTTCCAGCTAGATCCAAGGCAGATTCCTCCGATGCTGTTATTACAAGTATCATCTTAGTCTGTGATTGAGCTGCTTCAGTTTTGTTTGATCCGGGGTATACTTATTCGTATGTGTCAACCTATTTTGCTTCATATTTGAATGTGCCCCCGAGCCCTTGAGTGTTTCTGTTTATGTATCTACACCGGTGGGGGATTCTAATGTGATAGATCGAGTATATCGTTCGTGCGTAATAGTCATTGAAAGTCTTAAACTAGTGTTGATATTTTGCTTCTCGAAATGGTTGATTTTGATGTTATTTTGGGCATGGATTGGTTGTCGTCCTATTATGCCATTTTACACTGTCATGCTAAAATAGTTACTTTAGCCTTACCGGGGTTGCCTCGATTAGAATGGAAAGGGACTCCTGGTAATTCTCTCAGCTAGGTAATTCCATATGCTAAGGCTCGCCGCATGGTGGAGAAAGGGTGCTTGGCTTATTCGGCTCATATTCGTGATTCCGATGCTGAGGTTTCTTCTATAGAGTTAGTTCCTATCGTGCGTGAGTTTCCTGAAGTATTTCCTGCAGACTTGCCGGGTATGCTGTCCGGCAGGGATATCGACTTCTGTATTGATGTGGCTCCGGGCACTCAACCTATTTCCATTCCTCCATATCGGATGGCCCTACCAGAATTGAAAGAGTTGAAAGAACAATTGCAAGACTTGCTAGATAAGGGTTTCATAAGACCTAGTGTCTCGCCTTGGGGTGCACCAGTTTTGTTTGTAAAGAAGAAAGATGGGTCGATGAGAATGTGCATAGATTACCGTCAACTGAATAAAGTTACTATCAAGAATAAATATCCGTTGCCGAGGATTGATGACCTATTTGATCAGCTTCAGGGTGCTATAGTATTTTCGAAAATTGATTTGAGGTCAGGCTATCATCAGCTGAAGATTAGGGCGTCCGATATTCCCAAGACAACCTTTCGGACGAGGTATGGGCATTATGAATTTTTGGTTATGTCGTTTGGGCTGACTAATGCTCCAACAACCTTTATGGATTTTATGAATCGAGTTTTCAAACCCCATCTGGACTCTTTCATGATCGTGTTCATTGATGACATTCTTATATACTCCCGCACTCGAGAAGAGCATGAGCAGGATCTCTGTATAGCACTCCAGACTTTGAGAAATAATTAGTTGTATGCCAAGTTTTCAAAATGTGAGATTTTTACTGACCATCGCAGCCTCCAGTACTTATTCAAGTAGAAAGATCTAAATTTGAGGCAGCGGAGATGGTTAGAGTTGTTAAAAGATTATGATGTCACCATATTGTATCACCCGGGGAAGGTCAATGTGGTGACCGGTGCATTTAGTAAAAAGGCGGTGAGTATGGGCAATCTTGCGTATATTCTCGTTGGCAAGAGACCGTTGGCTTCAGACATTCAAACTTTGGCTAATCAGTTCGTGAGGTTGGCTATTTCTCCCGACAGTGTTCTAGCTTGTACCGTCGCTCGATCTTCTCTAATTGATCATATTCGGAAGTGGCAGGATAATGACCCACATTTGGTGGTCCTTAGGGACACAGTTCGACACGGTGATGCCAAGCAGGTTACAGTTAGGGATGATGGCGTTTTGAGGATTCATGGTAGGTTATGTGTGCCTAATGTTGATGGCCTTCGTGAGTTGATCCTTGAGGAGGCTCACTGCTCCAAGTATTCTATTCACCCTGGTGCAGCAAAAATGTACCAAGATTTGAAGCAGCATTATTGGTGGAGAAGGATGAAAAACGACATTGTGGCTTATGTGGCTCGTTGCTTAAATTGTCAGCAGGTAAAGTATGAGCATCATATACCCAGTGGTTTGCTTCAGCAGATAGAGATTCCTGAGTGGAAGTGGGAGCGTATCACTATGGACTTCGTGGTTGGGATCCCACGGACTCATAGGAAATTCGATGTGGTTTGGGTTATTGTGGATAGGCTGACAAAATTAGCACACTCCATTCCTGTAGCAAGTACTTATACTTCAATGCGGTTGGCTGAGTTGTATATTCAGGAGATTGTTCGCCTTCATGGCGTGCCCGTGTCTATCATTTCTGATCGATGTACGCAATTTACTTCACACTTTTGGAGGGCAGTTCAGCGTGAGTTGGGTACCCGAGTAGAGTTGAGTACATCTTTCACCCTCAGACGGACGGGCAGTCCGAGCGTACCATTCAGATATTGGAGGACATGCTCCGCACTTGTGTTATTGACTTTGGAGGTTCATGGGATCAGTTCTTGCCATTAGCGGAGTTTGCTTATAATAATAGCTATCAGTCGAGCATTCAGATGGCTCCTTATGAGGCATTATATGGTAGACGGTGCAGATCGCCAGTTGGATGGTTTGAGCCGGGAGAGGCTCGGTTGTTGGGTACAGACTTAGTTCAGGAGGCCTTAGATAAGGTCAAGATCATTCAGGAGAGACTTCGTGCAGCTCAGTCTAGGCAAAAAAGTTATGCAGATCGTAAGGTCCGTGATGTAGCATTCACGATTGGAGAGAGAGTATTACTCCGTGTGTTTCCCATGAAGGGTGTGATGAGATTTGGGAAGAAGGGTAAGTTGAGCCCAAGGTATATCGGGCCGTTTGAGATTCTTGATAGAAGGAGGGAGGTAGCTTATAGACTTGCGTTGCCTCCAGGGTGATCCTCAGTTCATCCGGTATTCCATGTGTCGATGCTCCGAAAATATCACGGTGACCCGTCCCACATCTTAGATTTCAGCTCTGTCCAATTCGACAAAGACTGGACTTATGAGGAGGAGCCGGTAGCCATTTTAGACCGGCAGGTTCCCCAGTTGAGATCTAAGAGTTATCCTTCAGTTCGAGTGCAGTGGAGAGGCCAGCCCGTTGAGGCAGCTACTTGGAGTCCGAGTGGGACATGCATAGTAGATATCTACACTTGTTTGCCAATTCAGGTAACTTTCTATGTCCGTTTGAGGACGAACGTGTGTTTTAGAGGTGGAGATTGTGATGACCCAAGGGGTCCTTTTATAAATTTAGGCTCCGTTCCATGCTTAATAGCCATAAATAGACTAATTTTAAATACCTCAATTTGCGTGCGCAGTCTAGGCGTGAAACAGGAAAGCTTTTATGTGAAAATATATGAAATAAGAATTTTTGAGAGTTAAATTTGATTTTTAGTTGACTTTGGTCAACGTTTTGAGTAAACGGACCCGGACCCGTGTTCTGACGGTCCTGGGAGGTCCGTAGATAAATATGAGCCTTGGGCCTTAGTTAATAAAAGTAAGGTACATGGACCGGTCATCAGAATTTTCTACCCACATTTTAAAAGAGTATTAGAGCATTAGGATATTAAAATTTAATACTAACAAGTAAAGAGGCTCCGGAATACAAAGGCGGCGTACATAAGAAACCTATAAGTGACGAATTGTCTTCGTTGACAATCATAGTTAGGAGCTCTAACTTTTGAGCAAAGGAATTGGTGTACCACTGAATGCTCCAGGTATTAGTATATTTTGTGTGCTTTTTAGTTAGTGTTTGTGATAATATTAGCTTGTAGTATAGGGTGTTAATAATTAAGCAATAATGGAAGGCATCATGAATTAGTTATGAAAATAATTTTCTACTGTTAATTAAGGGAAATAAGAGTACGTATTATGTGAAAAACCATTGTAGGTGCACTTTCAGTTTTACTTCTTTCTAATATGAGACAATGATTTATTTATAATTAGATAATAATGAGTGGATACATATTTATGAAAACAGTGATTGGATATAGTTTTTAATTACGTATATTCCAGTGGCTACTTTTAATGCGAGTTATTCAACTTCTTTTCAAGGTTTCGAGACTGTTGGGTCTAAAAGCTACAATATCATTTAATTCTATTTCATTTTATGTGATCAGGTTTTTTTGACCTACCTTTAAAACTATAATATTTAATACGTAGATTATTAAGAGTTTGAAAGTTAGGGATTTTTGGGTAGAATGAGGGAATTTTGTAAAATTGGAATTTAGACCTCGAATTGGGGTCAGATTTCGAAACTAACTGCATACTCATGTTCGAGGGAGAATGGGTAAACGGAATTTGGTCTGAACCCCGAGTTTAGACCAAGCATGCCCAGGGTCGGGTTTTCACTTTTTTTTTAAAACTTAGGAAAAGTCATATTTTTCTATAAAGCTAGTTCCTTTATCATAGATTGATGATATTGAGTTAATTATGATTAGATTCGAGCAAGTTAGAGTGAATTCAAAAGGAAAAGCAGTAATTGAGGTAAGTGTTTGGTCTAACTTTGACTTGAGGGAATATGACCCCCCACTTGTTTGCTATGTGAATGCATGGGCGTGGTGTATAGGTGAGGTGACGAGTATCTATGCACCACCCAAATGGCTTGTTAAACATGATCCTTCCCCCGTTCACAATTTAATTGAGCCCGGTCTTAATTGTTCTTTGCTATTCGTTGTTTCCATGATTATTAGGCCTCATTACTTGGTTGTTAGATATTTTTTTGGTTATTTTTGGAAGTGTATATATATTCCTGTTTGTTCTTTTGATTATTTACATTTGTTGTTGTTTAAAACCTACGGGCTGTACTGTTTTCTGTTGGAGATTTTTTTTAAAAATCAAATTTTGTGTGATAAGGGTGAATATTTGGTGTGATAAAGGGTGGATAATTGGTGTGATAAGGGTGAATATTTGCTGTGATAAGAGTGGATAATTGGTGTGATAAGGGTGAATTATTGGTGTGATAAGGGTGGATAATTGATTGTGATATTGTGGATAGGTGGGATCAGATTGCACGCCGCAACATGACTGTGAAAATGTGGATTTATGTCATTTCTACTGATTATTTAAACTTTAAATGATTCGGAAACTCTTGATTTTCTCTGCAGTCTTCCTTATATTTAGCACCTGCGATTATTTTAAAGTAAGGTTTTGAAACTCGAAAATTTTACTTGAGAGTTGGTTATAGCTGAGGCCTGGAATAGGTGACTGAGTTATTTTTATTGTTATTGTAGTACTTGTTTATTTATTTGATATTTTATTGTTATTGTAGTACTTGTTTAATTATTTGTTTAGATTTCTTTCTTGCTTTATATAATATTGTTACAACTTATATTGTTGAAGCCCCGCCATAGCCTCGTCACTACTTCATCGATGTTAGGCTCGGCACTTACTCAGTACATGGGGTCGGTTGTACTGATACTACACTCTGGCTCTTTTGCACAGATCCAGGTACCAGACATCAATAGAGCTAGTTCGAGCAGCTTTCCTATTCATTTGGAGACACGAGGTACATCTGCCGGCGTTCGCAGATTTCGAGAGTCTTCTCCTATTTTACATACACCATTTTATTATATTTAGAAGAGTTACACTATTTCTTTCAGCCATTATTTGTATTATTCTTTAGTAGTTCGTGAATTGTGACACCAGACTCTGAGGTAGTTCTAGATATATTTATATAATTAGCTCGTGGTTCGTTTTATTTAATTGTTTAGTATTTTATTTGTGGAAATCATTTACATTAAGTTTACTTTAAATTATTTATTCATGCTTAAGTAAATAATCAAAGGAAAATTTGTTAATTGACTCTAACATTGGCTTGCCTACCAAGTGTGGTGTTAGGCACCA
Organism: Nicotiana undulata; assembly: GCA_005239495.1. Lineage (NCBI taxonomy): Eukaryota > Viridiplantae > Streptophyta > Magnoliopsida > Solanales > Solanaceae > Nicotiana > Nicotiana undulata. Next base: position 3,923 of record ML242504.1, on the reverse strand, counting down.
TCACGAGCCCTAAGGTTCTTATATTTAGTATTCATACACTATTGTATTTATTCCAAACAGTAGTATTTAGAGATGTTAGTGTAAATTCCTTAAAGCTTATGACTGGTACTTACCGGGTTTTGGGACGATATGTAATGTATAGAGATTTTATGAAGAAGCATTTAAAAGTTCAATATTTTATTTAAGTCTACTAAATGTTAGTCTTACCTAGTTCTTAAGACAAGGTGCCGTCACGATACCCAACAGATAGAAAATTGGGTCGTGACATATAGACGAGATTTTATCCATTTTTCAATTTTCTCAAACCCTAAACCTCCATAGGCGATTTTCCAAAGACCCAAACTTCTCCAAATCATTGGTAAGTGATCTCTAACTAATTTCTTTCAATTCTAACAACGTTTAACAAGATTACAACAAAAGATCTAGAGTTTTCATGGTAAAATTTGGGATTTTTGGGTAGAACTTAGGAATTTCGAAATTTGGGAATTTAGACTTCGAATTGAGGTCGAATTCCAAAACCAATTGTATATCCAGGCTCGGGGGAGATTGGGTAAACGAGTTTTGGTCTGAACCTCGAGTTTAGACCAAGCGGGTCCGGGGTCGATTTTGAATTTGGATAGGAAAACTTAGGAAAACCATTGTTTTTCAATAAAAATGATTCCTTTAGGCTATGATTGTAACATTGAACAAATTGTAATTAGATTCAAGCGGATTAGAGGCAAACTCTAAAGTAAAGGCAGTGCTAGAACAGTGAATTGCTTGTGAAATCGAGGTAAGTGCTTGATTTAACCTTGACTTGAGGGAATAGGAATCCCTAACTTAATTGTTATGTGAAAATGCATGTGTGTGGTGTATAGGTGAGGTGACGAGTATCTATGCACCACCAAATGGTCTGCTTACATGATCCCTTCCCCGTTTCCAATTTAATTGCTTCAGGTTTTTAATCGTTTCATGTTCTTTGTCGTCTCTATAATTACTTGGCTCGTTATATTGTTGTAAGTCTTGTTGCAATTATTTTTGGGAAAGTATTAGTTGTTTTTCTTGGTTTCATCTCGAGATATTATTTATGAAGTTTGTGAGAACTACCGTTTATTGTTTATGACTGTTGAGACAAAAGTATTGTGAAAGGCTTGGCCTGAATTATGACAGTTTTAATAAATAAATAAATAAATAAAAGTGATAAGGGTGGACAGGTGAAATAAATGATAGTGATAAGGATGGACAGGTAAAATAAATGATGGCGATAAAGGTGGACAGGTTAAATAAATGATAGTGATAAGGGTGGACATGTGAAATAAATAATAGTGATAAGGGTGGACAAGTGAAATAAATGATAGTGATAAGGGTGGACAGGTGAAACAAATGATAGTGATAAGGGTGGACAGGTGAAATAAATTGTCACGCCCCAAAACCGAGGGACGGGACCGGCGCCTAACCGAACGAACCCGGTCAAGCGAACCTGATTTGCCTTTCCTACCCAACACGTTTCCCCAGGGTTATAGAAGACATTATTCATATGAAATAGCAAGATAAAATCAAAAGTGTGTGTTCACAACATAAAGTCCATTTTCCTCTTTTAACATTTTAACATTTGATGATCCCAAAACATACACACTAAATACCACATTCCCGATACAGGCCCACGATTACGAGTAAGTACACATCTACCCAAAATATATTTACAACCCACATAGTGTCTACGGAGCCTCTATGAGTATGGAGAAGTGTACATAAACTTGCCAGCAACAAGGCCTCGGCTATACCTCAAAAGAGACAACATATACAAAGAAGAGAANTCGCCGTTAGTGGTGCTTCCTCCTTCTTCCAGCAGTTCCGGTGAGCCCCACTTTGATATATATATATATATATCAAAGTGGGGCTCACCGGAACTGCTGGAAGAAGGAGGAAGCACCACTAACGGCGATCGGCGCTACCTGCTACAGAACCACCTACATCCATATAAACGATGTAGTGCCCCCGGCAAAAGGATGTTAGTACCATTGAATAGTACTAGTATGTATGAACAAACCTACTCTAGATAGGGTAAACATCAACAGTCAACACAAATAGAGGCATCTTACAACATTACATCGAAGCAAGGGAAAACATAACAAGAATTACCACATCCCTCATCCCGTTTTGCCATCTTTTGGTTAATGTTCTTTTAAGTTTAATCTTGTTATTATTATTACTGATCCACCGTGTCGTTGTCACATGGAGTCAGATCTCTGCTCGATCGTCTAAGCCATCCTAGGTGAGGGCCGAATATCATCACATCTCATATCACCATCGTGGCATGTTCACACGGAGTCCGATCTCTGCCCGAATCGGCTAGGCTAACACCGTGGCATGTGCACTGCACACGGAGTCTGATCTCTGCCCGATCGGCTAGGCCATCTCAACTGAAACACTAGGGACAATAATCATCATCATCATCATATCACAATATCAAGTCATCCATGTGTACGACATGGAGTCCGATCCCAGCCCGATCGGATAGGCCATCTCACCCCTAGGACATTCTCCTGTCGATTCATGGATATTTTAGATCACTTTTGTCATTTTTCACCTTTTTGATCCCCAACACATATCATTTAATTCTTTGATTCATCTTTCATACCATTATAATCCTTTGATTCATATTTCACAACAATCCATTCTTTAATCCATATTCCATAACCATCCAATCCATTGATTCATGTTTCATATCAATTCAACCCCTTGATTCGTATTTCATATCATTACAACTTTTAGATTCATATTTCATACCATTCCAATCTTTCACATTTACCACACCCATCATATACAAGGATCGCACACATAGTAGAAGAGGAACATAGTAATCACAACTCACATACTCAAATAGCACAACGATATGGTAATAGCATGGAACGACATAAAGAAAGAATTTCTCAATTAGGTACATAGAACACATAAATTTCATAGATATCCAACAAGAGAATCATACCCGGAAAGTGAACACTATGGGTTTATCCTATAAAGATGTAACGACCCAGCCTGTCATTTTGTGTATTGGGACTCCGTTCCTGTGAATGACTCTTTCCATAGTGGCTACTCGTGCCTTATGACTTGTGTGGGCAGGTAGTTCGAGATTCAGAAGTGATTTGGCCAGTTCAGGAACACTTGGTTCCTGAAGGCTAGCCTATTTGGCAAATTTTGGTTCCGAGCAACATTTTTAGTAAACAACCTCGGAATTGAGTTCTGACAGCTCCAACAGCTCTGGATGATGATTTCATATNTATCATGGTCCGAATGGAATTACGGAACTGGCAAAAGTTCCATATAGTCATTTATGACTTGCCCGCAAAATTTGGGGTCATTCCGAGCAGTATAGACCCGTTCGGCGTATCGATGAGCCATTTGAAGTTTCTTGAAATCCTAAGTTTGAAACTAAGGGGTTTTGGAGAGTGATTTATTGTTTGGATGATGTTTTTAGTGTTCTGAGAGCTCGAGCAAGTCCATCATGTGATTTGGGACTTGTTGGTATAATTTGTCGAGGGCTCGGGTGGGCCTAGGGGTGTCCCGGACCCAGATCAGGGTCAAAAACTAGCAGTTGCACAGCTGGTGGGAAATCTTCTGGTGTGACCGCACATGCGGTCCATGAGCCGCAGGCGCGAGGCTCGCATCAGCAGCCTTCCCATCACAGGCGCGGCTCCAGCCGCAGGAGCGGCCTTGTTCTCGCAGGCGCGGCTCCGCAGGCACGACAATTCCCTAGGGCCCAGGCCATCGCAGGCGCGGCCAATTTCACGCAGGTGCGAGTCCGCACCTGCGATCCAAAGTCCGCAAGAGCGAGAATTCCCCCCAGTGCCCAGGCTTTTTCCGCAAGAGCGACCTTTTTTTCGCAGGTGCGAGTCCGCACTTGTGATCCAAGGGTCGCAGGGGCGGAAACTGCTGACCAGTCC
>MDKH01148781.1:0-24500 GCA_005239495.1 Nicotiana undulata | reverse complement strand
TATATATATATTGCGTTGATCCGAGCATTTGATTATACCGTTTCTTGCTAGCCTTTACTAATAATTCCTGTCAATTATCACCTGTTTTACTTACTTGTTCTCTATATCTGTTATTTTGCAAACCTTAGTAGGGCCTCTACCTGACCTCGTCACTACTTGACTGGGGTTAGGCTTGGCACTTACTGGGTACCAAATGTGGAGTACTCATGCCCTTCTGCGTATGTTTTTTTCCCCATTTGCAGATCCAGGTCCTAGTACGCGGTATCTCAGCTAGGCAGTAGCAGCGGTATAAGGAGACTCGAGGTATAATTTGCAGAGTCCGCAGATCTCCGAGTCCCTTCCTATCTTGCAGTTGTAGTACTTGTAGATGAAACTATATGGTCTTTTATCCAGTTGTACCTATTGAGTAAAAGAGTAGCTTGTGATGTATTGTGATATTCCGGGTTCTGGGTAAAGTGATTGTTAAATGCCAAGCGGCGTCGACTCTAGTATGATTTATTTCACTTACTATTAATTTACCTGTTTTATCTAAATTTCGCTTAAGTAATAGGCTTACCTAGTCGTCAAGACTAGGTGCCGTCACGAGACCCAGTCGGAGAGAGAATTGGGTCGTGACAATGAAGCCTTTTCCTTTTGCGGCACAGTTTTGGAGGTTTTTGCCATTTGTATATACGAGGAAAGTAGAATAAAGGTGCAAACTTTGTGGCTCCGATAAGAACAACGGTGGCGTCACTGGCAGCGATGGAAGAAAGATAAAAAGAATTGGGGAGTTAAGGGTTTCTAATCAAAGCTAAGTAAAGTTCGGATCAACAAAAGAGGTGGTATTCATAGGCTTGTGACGACGAATCGATGTCACATCCATCTTTTACATCATGAAAAACGACGCCATGATCGAGGTGCAGGGGAATCGAGGCTCAAATCGTTTCTTATCATTTCATTCTATGAAATGTAGGAACTATCTGTATCGTTTAAAATCGAGCATGTCCGATTTTATGGGCTCGAGGGTCTACCTCGAGATTAAGCTTATGTTGAAGCGAGCTCGAGCTCGAAGAACACGAAGACAGAAGGATCGAGATTGGGCAAAATCAACAACGAACAATGGAATAGCGAGATATCCGTGATCAACCATAGATCCCGGCGGGAATCTCGGAATGACAGGACCGCTAACAATTATTGATACCAATCATGGATTTTGCGTCCGATATTAGAGTTATAACAATTATTGATATCAATCATGGATTTTGCTTCCGAAATTAGAGTTATACCTTATTTAGGATTCCTTTAATATATAAAGGGGAGCCCTAATCATTTGTAAGGACACACTTACTTAGAAAGAACAATAATGTCACGACCCGAAATCCCACTGTCAGGATCGTGATGGCGTCTAACATTGAACCCGCTAGACAAGCCAATGTTACCAGTTATTCTAGCATATTCCTTTATTATTTAGCATTTAACCGTGATGTACAAGAACAATTAGAAATCACAGTGCGGAAGAAATGAAATCTAACAACTTAAGTAAATAGTATTACAAAATCCTTAATAGCCACTCCCAAAATCTGGTGTCACAATTTCACGGACTGTCTATGATTGCTACAATAAAGGTCTGAATAAACAAGGTACTACTTTCTCATAGGAGCGGGTGGTTCGGGATTTGGGAATGAATTGGATGGTTTAGGAACACTTGGTTCCTTAAGGCTGGCCTTTTTGGCCAAGTTTGACTTCGGTCAAGATTTTTGAGAAAACGATCTCAAAATTGAGTTCTGACCACTCCAGTAGCTCAGTACAGTGATTTAGGACTTAGGCGTATGTTCGGCTCGGGTTTCTGATGACCCAGGAGCGTTTCGGCGCCCGAAATGGAAATCAAGATTTCCTTAAGTTTAGAATTTGACATGGAATGGGACTTCATGCTACCGGAGTCCGAATGGAATTCCGAGGCTGGCAATAGTTCCGTATAGTCTTTTATGACCTGTCTGCAAAATTTGGGGTCATTCCGAGTAGTATAGACCCGTTCGGCGCAATGTAATGAAATCTAGAATTTCAAAGTTCTTAAGTTTGATTAATTTTGTTTTGGGGTTGAAGTTTGAGTTCCGTTGTTGTTTTTCATGTTCCCGAAGTTTGAGCGAGTCTGTATCATGAATACAGACTTGCCGGTGCTTTTGGACAGGGTCGCGGGTGGCTGGGGGTGTTTTAGACCCCCGGGAGCTAAGTTAGAAAAACAAGAAATTTTCTATCTGGTTTCCTTCTCTGCGATCGCAGAAGCAGGGATGCGATCGCAGAGAAGTAATTATGCTGGGCCATCCAATGTTCTCTGTGATCGCAGACATCACTCCGCGATCGCATACGGTCCCCTCCCCAACCCTCTGCGGTCGCAGACTCACTCCTGCGATCGCACAAGTCACCTACCCCCCCCCACTGCATGTTCCTCTCTGCGGTCGCAGACCTCACTCCTGCGATCGCATAAGCCTACCTTCCCACCCTCCGCGATCACAGGCCCCATCTAGGCGGTCGCATAGTGCTTCTCGAGGAACAGGGTCATTTGTTCTCCGTGATCGCAGTCCTGATGCCGCTATCGCAGTGAAGGTATTCCTGGGCAGTATTTAAATGCCCAATTACGGGCTTTCTTCCTCATTTCCAATTTCCAAACTCCATTGAAGAATCTTAGAGCTGGGGGAAAAGGCTGTCCAAAGACACTATCATCTAAGGTGAGTGACTTCTTCTCTAAATTATCAATTTTTCATGGAATTCAACTAATTTTGTTCTTAAAAATATCAAAATCATGGGAAAAATTGGGTAGAAATTCCTAGGGCTTTGATAATTAGTGAATTATCCCCTTTTAGCTATGAATTCCTAAATAAATTAGGTAATTACGATCCTTAGGCTTTGAGTAATTCATTAGTTCGAGAATTTTCAAAATCCGAACGCCTGGGCCCGGGGTCGAAATTTCAAAAACCTTCAAGAATACTATATTTTTGAATTTCTTGTTAATTCTTATTCTTGGAGTATAAATTATTCAATTATGCTATGTTTGGCTAGTTGTGAGCCGTCGAGGGTAGTTTCGGAGATTTGGGCGCATTGTTGATCCGGTCTTTGGTTCGAGGAGTGCTTCGTCGAGGTGAGTCTCCTTTCTAACCTTGTAAGAGGGAATTGTCCCTCTAGGCAACCTTAATTGCTATGTGAACTTGTTTGGGGGCTACGTACGCACCGAGTGACGAGAGTCCGTACGTAGAGGCTAACTACCAGGATGAAGCAACAATAGCCACTACGTACGGACTCTCGTCACTCGGTGCGTACGTAGCCCCCAAACAAGTTCACATAGCAATTAAGGTTGCCTAGAGGGACAATTCCCTCTTACAAGTTTAGAAAGGAGACTCACCTCGACGAAACACTCCTCAGACCAAAGACCGGATCAAGAATGCGCCCAAAGCTCCGAAACTACCCTCAACCGCTCACAACTAGCCAAACATAGCATAATTGAATAAATTTATGCTCCAAGAATAAGAATTAACAAGAAATTCAAAAATATAGTATTCTTGAAGGTTTTTGAAATTTCGACCGCAGGCCCACGCGTTCGGATTTTGAAAATTCTCAAAGGAATGAATTACCCGAAGCCTAAGGATCGTAATTACCTAATTTATTTAGGAATTCATAGCTAAAAAGGGATTATTCACTAATTATCAAAGCCTTAGGAATTTCTACCCAATTGTTCCAATGATTTTGATATTTTTAAGAACAAAATTAGTTGAATTCCATGAAAAATTGATAATTTAGAGAAGAAGTCACTCACCTTAGATGATAGTGGCTTTGGAAAGCCTTTTCCCCCAGCACTAAGTTGCTTCAATGGAGTTTGGAAATTGGAAATGAGGTCACGGGTAAACCCAGTAGAGTTTTGCGGATCGGTACGGAGACGTCTGTACTTATCTTCGGGAAGCTATAGGGTGCTAAGAAACTTCTTTTGTTCATATCCTATTGTGCAATAGGTGATGTACCCAAACCTGTTCTTCTATTCTCTCACAGATGGTAAGTACGTGTTCTTCACATGTTCCTGATCCAGGAGAGGCTGCTTCCCCCGCCGCTCGAGACTGTGGTAGGGGCAGGGGTAGGGCTCATGTTCGTAGTAGTGGGCGAGGGCATCCCAGAGCTGTACCAGTTGCACCGATTGAGGATCCTTATGTTGAGGAGCAGGATGAGGTGCCTCCAGTAGCTCCACCACCAACTAATTTTATGACGACGCCGGCTTCCAGGAGGTCATGGGCCGTATGCTGAGGTTCATGGATACTATGTCACAGGCAGGTATACTTCCATCAGATCCTGCTACTTCTCAGGCAGGAGGGGGAGTTCAGACCCCTACCGCTCAAGCTAGAGGACCAGCAACAGCAGTACATCGTACTCCAGATATTCCACTAGTGATTGGGGTTCAACCTGGGGTGCCAGCACCAGAGCCCAGGCCGGTTGCAGAGGTAGACCAGCAGAAGCTGCTGGGTTGATGGACCCAACTTCGCCCTCCGACCTTTGGGGGCGATAGAGGAGAGGATGCATAGGATTTTATCGAGAGGTGCAGGGACAGACTGCACAACATGAGCATATTATAGTCACATGGGGTAGACTTCACGACATTTCAGCTTGAGGGCGGACCTCGCCGCTGGTGGCAGTCATATGTTCTCAGTAGGCCTGTAGGGTCGCCACCGGTTACATGGGAGCAGTTTATTTAATTATTTATGGATAGGTACATTCCACCGTCGGAGAGGGAGGAGCTTCGGGGTCAGTTCGAGAGATTGGAACGGGGGCGGATGTCCGTGACAGACTATGAGGCGAGGTTTTCAGAGCTATCCTGCCATACCCTTATTATATTGCCCACAGATGTTGAGAGAGTTTGACGGTTTATGACAGGCTTACACCCGGGTATCAGGACCTCCATGGCCAGAGAGGTTGAGATGGGTACCCCCTACCAGCTTGTGGTCGATATAGCTCGACGTATCGAGGGTTACCGTGCGAGGAGTAGAGAGCAGGGTCAGCAAGACAAGAGGCCCAAGTTCACAGGTGATTTCAGAGGTGCTCCAGCTAGGGGCAGGGTTCCTATAGGAGGCAGTCAATTCAGCAGGCCTTCCTATTCAGCACCATCGTTGCCTCCCAGGGGTGTTTCAGTGAGGCCTCAGTTCAGTGCCATGCCAGAGCGCTCTTATTATCCTCCAGCCATTCAGAGTGCACCCAGCAGAGATCCTTTAGTTATTATCTCAGTGCTTTACCAGAGGATTCACACCGCTCTTCAGCTATTCAGGGTTCCTCCTCTTCGGGGTAGAGAGCAGTAGTGCCCGGGGGTTGCTTCGAGTGTGGGGATCTGGGCCACACATGGAGGTTTTGTCCCAGGTATCGGGGCAAGGCCGTGCAGTAGAGCCAACAGCCTATGATTACAGCACCAGCAGCACGACCACCTAGGGGTGGAGGTCAGGTTGGCAAGGGCCGTCCTAGAGGGGGAGGAAAGTCAAGAGGGGGTCGTTCAGCTCCAGCTCGTCCTGGGGGAGCTCAGTCTTTGGGTGCTCCAGCCAGATTTTATGTTATTCCAGCCAGGGCAGACGCAGTGGCATCAGACGCTGTGATTACAGGTATTATTTCGGTCTGTGGTAGAGAGGCTTCAGTGCTATTTGATCCAGGGTCTACATATTTATATGTTTCAGCATTATTTTCCCATTCTCTGGATGTTATTTGTAAGTCTTTGGGTTCTCCCTTGTATGTATCCACTCTTGTGGGAGACTCTGTAGTGGTAGACCGGGTCTACCGGTCTTGCGTGATTACTTTCTGTGGGTTTGAGACCAGGGCCGACCTGTTGCTGCTTGATATAGTTGATTTCGAGGTCATCTTGGGCATGGATTGGCTAACCCCTCATCATGCTATCTTGGATTGCCATGCCAAGAGAGTTACATTATCCATGCCTGAGTCACTGAGGTTAGAGTGGAGGGGTTCTTCAGTTAGTATCTTCAGCCGGGTCATTTCCTTCATGAAAGCTCGGCATATAGTCGAGAAAGGGTGTCTGTCTTATCTTGCTTATGTGCGGGACACCACCGCCGAGTCTCCTACCATTGATTCAGTGCTTGTCGTTCGGGAGTTTCCGGATGTGTTTCCTTCAGATCTTCCAAGCATGCCTCCAGATTGAGATATAGATTTCTGCATTGATCTGGCTCTAGATACTCAGCCTATTTCCATTCCTCCTTATCGTATGGCTCCTAAGGAGCTAAAGGAACTGAAGGAGCAACTTGAGGAATTGTTGGCCAAGGGATTTATTATGCCAAGTGCGTCGCCGTGGGGTGCTCCAGCCCTATTTGTGAAGAAGAAGGATGGGTCTACGGGGATGTGTATTGACTACCGCCAGTTGAATAAAGTTACCATCAAGAACATGTATCCTCTGCCGCGCATTGATGATTTGTTTGACCAGCTACAGGGTGCTCGTGTGTTCTCTAAGATTGATCTGAGGTCAGGTTATCACCAGTTGAATATTCGGGCTTCTGATGTCCCGAAGACTGAATTACGCACCAGATATGGCTATTATGAGTTCTTAGTGATGTACTTTGGCTTGACTAATGCCCCAACAGCCTTCATGGACTTGATGAATAGGGTATTCAGGCCGTATATTGATTCATTCGTGATTGTTTTCATTGATGATATATTGATCTACTCACGGAGCCTGGGAGAGCACGAGCAGTATTTGAGAGTTGTGCTTCAGACCTTGCGAGAACAGAAGCTATATGCTAAGTTCTCCAAGTGTGAGTTTTGGTTAGAGTCTGTGGCATTTTTGGGGCATGTGGTGTCCGGTGAGGGTATCAAGGTTGATCCGCAGAAGATTGAGGCAGTTCAGAGTTGGCCACGTCCTACTTCAGCTTCAGAGATCAGGAGTTTTCTAGGTTTAGCAGGTTACTACCGACGGTTCATTGAGGGATTCTCTTATATGGCCGCTCCATTGACTAGATTGACTCAGAAGAATGCTCCATTTCAGTGGTCCGACGATTGTGAGGCGAGCTTTCAGAAGCTCAAACCAGCATTGACTACAACACCAGTTTTATCATTGCCTTCTGAGTCTGGACTGTATACAGTGTACTGCGACGCTTCACGCGTCGGGTTGGGATGTGTGTTGATGCAAGATGGAAGGGTTATTGCTTATGCTTCGTGGCAGCTGAAGGTTCATGAAAAAAATTACCCTGTGCACGATTTGGAGTTGGCGGAGATTGTTCATGCTTTGAAGATAAGGCGGCATTACTTATATGGTGTATCTTGTGAGGTCTATACGGACCACCGCAGCCTGCAATACTTGCTTAAGCAAAGGGACCTTAATTTGAGGCTGCGGAGGTGGCTTGAGTTGTTGAAAGACTATGATCTCACTATTCTGTATCACCCGGGAAAGACAAATGTAGTGGCGGATGCTTTGAGCAGGCGGGCAGCTAGTATGGGTAGTTTGGCCTACATTGAAGCTGAGGAGAGACCTTTAGCCTTGGACATTCAGTCCTTGGCCAATCGATTGGTGAGACTGGACCTTTCAGAGTCTCGTCGAGTTTTGGCTCATATGGTTTCTTAGTCTTCATTATTGGGAGAGATCAAGGCTCGACAGTTTGATGATCCACGCCTAGAAGAGCTTAGGGATACGGTGGTCTAGGGCAGGGCCAAGGAGATTACCTTAGGCGAGGATGGTGTTCTGCGACTCCAGGGTCGATTGTGTGTTCCTGATGTTGACGGCCTGAGGGAGAGGGTTCTAGCAGAGGCGCACAGTTCTTGGTATTCTATTCATCCAGGAGCGACAAAGATGTATCGTGATTTGAAGCAGCACTACTGGTGGAGGCGGATGAAGAAGGACATTGTTCATCATGTGGCTAGGTGTCTTAATTGTCAGCAGGTTAAGTATGAGCATCAGCGGCCAGGAGGCTTGTTTCAGCAGATGCCCATTCCCCAGTGGAAATGGGAGCGTATCACTATGGATTTCGTGGTTGGGTTGCCTCGGACTTTGCTGAAGCTTGACGCGGTTTGGGTCATTGTGGATAGATTGACCAAATCGGCGCATTTCATTCCTGTGGCTACTATTTACACTAAAGAGAGGCTGGCTCGGATTTACCTTCGTGAGATAGTACGGTTGCATGGTGTGCCGGTGTCTATCATTTCAGACAGGGGTCCTCAGTTCACTTCGCACTTTTGGAGAGCCTTGCACAGCGAGATGGTTACTCAGATTGACCTCAGTTCAACATTTCACCCTCAAACTGATGGCCAGTCAGAGCGTACAGTTCAGATTCTAGAAGATATGCTCAGGGCCTGCGTGATTGATTTCAGGGGTCACTGGGACCAGTTCTTGCCTTTAGCGGAGTTTGCATACAATAATAGTTATCAGTCCAGCATTGAGATGGCTCCATTCGAGGCTTTATATGGTCGGAGATGTCGTTCTCCGATTGGGTGGTTTGAGCCTGGCGAGGCCAAGCTATATGGTACAGATCTGGTGAGAGATGCCTTGGAAAAGGTGAAGATTATTCAGAAAAGGCTCCGTACAGCACAATCTAGGCAGAAGAGCTACACAGATCAGCGGGCACGTGGTGTAGCATTCATGGAGGGAGATAAGGTTATGTTGAAGGTTTCGCCGATGAAGGGCATTATGAGATTTTGGAAGAAAGTCAAGCTGAGCCCCAGGTTTATAGGTCCTTTCGAGGTGTTGAAGCGGGTTGGAGAGGTTGCTTATGAGCTTGCTTTGCCTCCAGCCTTATCAAGAGTTCACCCAGTATTTCATGTATCCATGTTTCGGAGGTATCACGCCGACTTCTCGCACGTGGTTGATTACAACACTATCCAGTTAGATGAGAAGTTGGGCTACGAGGAGGAGCCAGTTGCCATTATTGATAGGCAGGACCGCCAGTTGAGGTCTAAGACAGTTTCTGCCGTTAAGGTCAGTGGAGGGTCCAACCAATTGAGGAGGCGACTTGGGAGTCCGAGCAGGACATGCGGAGCAGATATCCACAGCTATTCAGCACTCCAGGTACGATTCTAGTCCCGTTCGAAGACGAGCGTTTATTTAAGAGGGGGAGATTGTAACGACCCCGCCGGTCATTTTGCGTATTAGGGTCCTGTTTCCTTAAATGAAACCTTCCAAAGCGGCTATTCGTGCTTTATGACTCGCGTGAGCGGGTGGTTCGGGATTTGGGAATGAATTGGATGGTTTAGGAACACTTGGTTCCTTAAGGCTGGCATTTTTGGCCAAGTTTTACTTCAGTCAAAATTTTGAGCAAACGACCTCAGAATGGAGTTCTGACAGCTCCAGTAGCTCCGTACAGTGATTTTGAACTTGGGCGTATGTTCATCTCGGGTTTCTGATGACCCGGGAGCATTTTGGCGCTCGAAATGAAAATCAGGATTCCCTTAAGTTTAGAATTTGGCCTGGAACGGGACTTCATGCTATCGAAGTCCGAATGGAATTCCAAGGTCGGAAATAGTTATGTATAGTCTTTTATGACCTGTCTGCAAAATTTGGGGTCATTCCAAGTATTATAGATTCGTTCGGCACAATGTAATGAATTCTAGAATTTCAAAGTTCTTAAGTTTGATTAATTTGGTTTTGGGGTTGAATTTTGAGTTCCGTTGTTGTTTTTCATGTTCCGGAAGTTCGAGCGAGTCTGTATCATGAATACAGACTTGTCGATGCTTTTGGACGGGGTCCCGGGGGGCTCGGGGGTGTTTTTGACCCCCAGGAGGTATGTTAGAAAAACCAGAAATTTTATGTCTGGTTTCCTTCTCTGCGATCGCAGAAGCAGGGATGCGACCGCAGAGAAGTAATTATGTTGGGTCATCCAATGTTCTCTGCGATCGCAGACATCACTCCGCGATCGCATATGGTCCCCTCCCCAACCCTCTGCGGTCGCAGACTCACTCCTGCGATCGCACAAGTCACCTTCCCTCCCTACCGCCTGTTCCTCTCTACGGTCGCAGACCTCACTCATGCGATCGCATAAGCCTACCTTCCCACTCTCCGCGATCGCAAGCCCCATTTATGCAATCGCATAGTGCTTCTCGAGGGCCAGGGTCATTTGTTCTCCGCGATCGCAGTGAAGGTTTTCCTGGGCAGTATTTAAATGCCCAATTACGGGCTTTCTTCCTCATTCCCAATTTCCAAACTCCATTGAAACATCTTAGAGCTGGGGGAAAAGGCTGTCCAAAGCCACTATCATCTAAGGTGAGTGACTTCTTCTCTAAATTATCAATTTTTCATGGAATTCAACTAATTTTATTCTTAAAAATATCAAAATCATGGGAAAAAAATGGGTAGAAATTCCTAGGGCTTTGATAATTAGTGAATTATCCCCTTTTAGCTATGAATTCCTAAATAAATTATGTAATTACGATCCTTAGGCTTCGGGTAATTAATTCCTTCGAGAATTTTCAAAATCCGAACGCGTGGGCCTGGGGTCGAAATTTTAAAATCCTTCAAGAATACTATATTTTGGAATTTCTTGTTAATTCTTATTCTTGGAGCATAAATTGATTCAATTATGCTATGTTTGGCTAGTTGTTATTCGGAGCTTTGGGCGCATTTTTGATCCGGTCTTTGGTCCGAGGAGTGCTTCGTCGAGGTGAGTCTCCTTTCTAACCTTGTAAGAGGGAATTGTCCCTCTAGGCAACCTTAATTTCTATGTGAACTTGTTTGGGGGCTACGTACGCACCGAGTGATGAGAGTCCGTACGTAGTGGCTATTATTGCTTCGTCCGGGTAGTTAGGACACAACATGTTCATTGTTTCTTTCCTGTTAGAACATAAATATAATCTGTGCACTAGCGTGACTGGTATTGTTTTATCTAAATGTTGTGATACTTGGCTTGATTAAATTGTGATAAGAGAATTACGTGATGGGATCGGGTCGTACGCCACGGCAGATTGATGAGAGATTATATTATGGGATCGGGTCGTACGCCACGACAGATTGATGAGAGATGTATATTATAGGATCGGGTCGTACGCCACGCCGAAGACTACAGGGTGGGATCGGGCCATACGCCACGACGAAGATTACAGGATGGGATCGGGCCGTACGCCACGACGGAGCGATGAAAGTGAGTACCGTATGGGAGCGGGCCGTACGCCACGGCGAATACCAACCTTGTTTGATTTTGAATTGTTATTTGATGCCTAATGTCAATGTACTTGGTTATTTGTCTTAAATTCCTACTATTTTCCTTACATCCTGCTTACTTTATTACTGTTGGACCTTAGTGAGTATCGAGTCGACTTCTCGTCACTACTTCTTCGAGATTAGACGGGATACTCACTTGGTACATATTTATGTATGTACTCATGATGCACTTTCTTTTCTTCTGTACTTGACTGTACAAGTCCGGAGGTTGGTACGTCCGATTATTAGTCCGGTGCTAGATATTGACCGAGTGATTATACTTCACGGTGAGTTGTCCTTCCTGGCGACCTCCTGGAAGCACCCTGGAGTTTTTTTTGTCTTGTTTCTCTGTCTATTTATTCAGCTTGAGGCTTTGTATATATATTTTGGGTTATGTGTATTCCATAGTTTCCCGTGACACTCGTGACACTAGTTCCTAGTACACACTTAGGGTATATTTGGGTATTGGGCTGTATATCGATGTATCTGTTTATCTTAGCCCGGTTTTCGTTATGTTTCCACTATCGCATCAGGTTAATAAGATGTTAATTGCTTTAAAACGGGTAATTGACGACTTGTTTGAACTAAACGGGGAGGGTGACACCTAGTGTAATCCGTATCGGCTTGCCTAACCCCGTTGTTGGGCGCCATCACGACCTGAATTAGGATTTGGGTCGTGACAGAATAACTATCAAATTGATACTAAATCCATAACTCAATAAACCTCAATGAAAATCACATAAGTACTCATATTCGACTCACGGGCATGCTTGACCACAACATATAGGTACTTGTCACCTCACCTATACATTGTACATGGAACAAACACGTATCAAATAAGACTTAACACCTATTCCCTAAAGCTAAGGTTAGGCCAAACACTTACCTCGACTTCCACGATCAAATCAAGCCTCTAGCACCGCTTTTTCTTTTTGAACCCGACTCCAAATCAATCGTATCTTGACATAATCGACTTAATAACATCAATAAATGCTAAACAATTCAATTCTGATGCTTAATTATAGACTTTCCAACATTTTTCCCAAAATCAAAAAATTGACCCCGGACCCGCTTGGTCCGAACACGAGATTCGGTTCAAAACCAGATAACCCATTCACCCATGAGCCCGAATATATAATTTGTTTTGAAATCCGACCCCAAAACGAGGTCGAATTCCCAATTAATCAAAAAGCCCTAACTCTACCCAAATCCCTAATTTCTACCCTTAATCCCATGTTTTTAGGCCTAGAATCTAATGGGTGTTGATAAAAATGGAAGAAAACGAGTTTAGGATTACATACCTAAGAGGTTATGGCGAAGAAGTTCTTCAAAAATCGCCCAAGAGGTGTGGAGAAGAAGGAGTTTGTGAAAAATGGTGAAATTACCGTATGGGTTCTGTTTTTGGACTTAAAAAAAATAACTGAGCAACTTATACCTATGCGATTACGAGAGAGGAAATGCAATCGCATAGTTCACTGGACTCCACGCTCCGTGATCACGAAGGAAGAAGTGTGATCGCATAGAGTTACACCTACCCATCCCCAACCTTCCTATTACACTATGCGGTCGCAGCCCCTACTATGCGATCGCATAGTCTCACAGACTCCCCTCTCAACAAAGCGCTATGCGGTCGCGAATGGACCTATGCGATCTCATAGTGCTTAGCACCAGACACCAGAAAATGATACTTACACCAGATGTTTCTATGTTTTTGCACCCTGACATCTACTCGAAACTCACCCGAGCCCTCGGGGCTCAAAACCAAATATGCACAAACCTCAAAAACATCATACGGACTTATTCGTGTAATCAAATCACCAAAATAACATCATAAACATCGAATTAAACCTCAAAATCAATGAAATTTCTCAAAACCTCTTTAAACATCACATTTTGCGTTTAAGGTCCGAATCACGTCAAATAGATTTCATTTCATACCAAACTTTACAGACAATACATATAAATCATATCGAACTAGTACGGGGCTCCGGAACCATCCTACGGGCCCGATACCACAGGTTTCACATAGCATTTCACTTTCAAAAATCTTTATATTTTTCGGAAAACAATTTCTCTTAAAAATTTATTTCTCGAACTTGGGACCTCGGAATTCGATTTCAGGCATACGCCCAAGTCCCTTATTTTCCTACGGACCCTCCGAGACTGTCCAATCACGGGTCCAGGTCCGTTTACCAAAGATGTTGTCCAAACTCAACTTTACTCAAATTTCAACACAAAATTATCATTTTTATCAGTTTTTCACATAACGGCTTCCCGACTATGCACGCAAATCGAGGTAAGATAGATGGAGGTTTTCACGACCTCGGAACACGAAATTAGCTAAAAATACACGGGATGACCTTTTGGGTCATCACATTCTCCACCTCTAAAACAAACGTTCTTCCTCGAACGGACATAGAAAGGTACCTGAATCGGGGAAAAGATGGGGATATCGACTTCGCATATCGGACTCGGACTCCTAAGTAGCTGACTCAACATGCTGACCTCTCCACTGAACACGGACCGAAGGATAACTCTTCGATTTCAACTAACGAACCTGCCGGGCTAATGTGGCTACCGGCTCCTCCTCATAAGTCATATCTTTGTCCAACTGGACACTGCTAAAGTCTAGCACATGAGATGGATCGGAAATATACTTTTGAAGCATATATACATGAAACACCGGATGCACGGCTGACAAACTCGGTGGCAAAGAAAGTCTGTCGGCCACCTCTCCTACCTTCTCAAGAATCTCAAAAGGGACCAATGTACCTAGGGCTCAAGTTTCCCTTCATTCCGAACCTCATTACGCCCTTCATGGGCGACACCCGAAGCAATAACCGGTTACCAACCATGAATGCCAATCATGAACTCTACTGTCTTCATAACTCTTCTGCCTGGACTGAGCCGTACGATATCTATCCTGAATGATCTTCACCTTGTCCAAGGAATCCTGAACTTACTCTGAAATCAACAACCTAACCTTTCCCAGCTCGAACCACCCAACTGGCGACCGACACCGCCTACCATACAACGCCTCATAATGAGCCATCTGAATGCTCGACTGATAGTTGTTGTTGTATGCAAACTCTGCTAAAGGCAAAAACTGGTCCCATGAACCTCCAAAGTCAATGATACATGCTCGCGACATATACTCCAAGATCTGAATAGTGCGCTCGGATTGCCCGTCCGTCTGAGGATGAAACGTTGTGCTCAACTCAACCCGTGTGCCCAACTCACGCTGAAATACTCTCCAAAAATGGGAGGTAAACTGTATACCTCGGTCAGAAATAATGGACATGGGCACACCATGCAAGCGAACAATCTCCCTGATGTAGATCTTTGCCAACTTCTCCAAAAAATACAAAAGTGATACAGGAATGAAGTGTGCTGACTTGGTCAGCCTATCCACAATGAACTACACTGCATCAAACATCCTCTGAGTCTGTAGGAGCCCAACTACAAAATCCATGGTAACATGCTCCCACTTCCACTCGAGAAGCTCAATCTGCTGCATCAAACCATCGGGTCTCTAGTGCTCGTACTTAACCTGCTGATAGTTCAAGCACCGAGCTACACATGCCACAATATCTTTCTTAATCCTACGCCACCAATAATGTTGCCGCAAATCCTGGTACATCTTTGTGGCGCCCGGATGAATGGAATACCGGGAACTATGGGCCTCCTGCAATATCAACTCACGAATACCATCCACATCAGGCACACAAATACGGCCCTGCATCCTCAAGACTCCATCATCATCGATTGTAACCTGCTTGGCACCTCTGTGACGGACCGTATCCCTAAGGACACATAAATGACGATCATCATACTGCCGGTCTCGTATCTGATCAAACAATGAAGACCGGGCCACAGAATAAGCCAAACATTGCCAGTCTCATAAACCTCCAATCTCATGAACCGATTGGCCAAAGCTTGAACATCTAAAGCAAGCGGTCGCTCTCCGACTTGAATATAAGCAAGACTACCCATGCTGGCTGAGTTCCGACTTAGAGCATCGGCCACCACGTTGGCCTTCCCTGGATGATATAAGATGGTAATTTCATAGTCTTTCAACAGCTCCAACCATTTTCTCTGCCTCATATTCAACTCTTTCTGCTTGAACATATACTGCAAACTCTTATGATCTGTGAACACCTCACATGACACACCGTACAGATAATGCCTCCAAACTTCAACGCATGAACAATGGCTGCTAACTCTAAATCATGAACCAGATAATTCTTCTCATGAACTTTCAACTGACGTGAAGAATCACAAGTACAACCTGCATCAACACCGCACCAAGTACAACCTGTGAAGCATCACAATACACGGTGTATGGACCTGAACCTATGGGCAAAACTAACACCGGTGCCGTGGTCAAGGATGTCTTCAGCTTCTGAAAGCTCGCCTCACACTCATCTGACCACCTGAACTGGGCACCCTTTTGAGTCAACCTGTTCATCGGGGATGCAATAGATGAAAAGCCCTCCACAAACCGACGATAATAACCTGCTACGCCCAACTCTGAATCTATGTAGCTGAGGTGGGTCTAGGCCAATATCTGACTGCTGAAATCTTCTTGGGATCCACCTAAATACCCTCGGCCGACACAACATGGCCCAGAAATGCAATCGAACTCAACCAGAACTCACACTTCAAAAATTTGGCATACAACTGACTGTCCTTCAGAGTCTGGAGAAATCTCAAATTCTTGAATTTTGTCATGCGAATCTTTTGACTCTAGAAACTAAACATCTATTGTTTTCATTCTCTCATAGATAGTGAGGACATGCGCTACCGACCACGATGACCAGACACCAGCTAGAACAGCGATGGGGAGAGGTCGCAGTCGAGGCCATGGTCGAGGTAGGGGTGCGGCCCTAGCAGCAGTCGGGGCAGTACCCGTAGATCCACCTATTGTTCAGGATCAAGTCCCCACCATAAATGTTCCAGCGGGACCGACTCAGGCACCGGAAGTGCCTATTGTGATTGCGGGTCTTTAGGATACTCTGGCCCAGATTCTGACTGTCTGCACCAGTCTTGCACAGGCACTTACTATTTTTTCTAACCTGCTACTTCTTAGGCTGGGGGAGGCACCCATATTCCTGTTTCCCGTACACCTAAGTAGGTCGTTCAGGGACTTCAGACACGGGGGAAGCTCTAGCCCAACCGGTTGCACCTGTCCAGGATTATGTGATACGCGTCATGCCAGATGACGAGCAACATAGGTTGTACAGATTTGGTAGACTTCAGCCTCCGACTTTCAGTCGTGCTGAGGGCAAGGATGTCCAGGGTTTCTTAGACAAGTGTCAGAGGATTCTTCGCAAGTGGGGTCTCGTTTACTACTTTTCAGTTCTCAGGAGCTGCATTCACTAGGTGGCAATCTTTTAGAGGCGCAGGCCTGTTGGTGCGGCACCCCTTACTTGGCAAATATTTTCCACTCTCTTATTAAAGAAGTATGTTCCCCAGTCTCACAAAAAGGAACTGTGTAGACAGTTTAAGCAGTTACGTCAGGGTGAGTTGACAGTGACGCAGTATGAGATGAGGTGTTCAGATCTAGCTCGTCATGCTTCAGAGTTGGTCCCTACTAAGAGGGAGAGGATCAGGAGGTTCGTGGACAACCTCACTTATCAACTCCGTATTCTGATGACCGAAAAGAAAGTATCGGGTGCTACTTTTAGCAGGTTGTGTATATTGCCAAATATATTGAGGTAGTTCACCGTTAGGAGCGTTATTAGAGGGAGGCCAAGAGGCCTAGAGGATTTGGTAGTTTCAGCAGTCCCCTCTCAAGAGGACAGTTTCAGCAAAGCAGAGGCCGCTCATTTAGGCATATTCAGCCAGTCCGCCCAGCGTGGTGCATCATCTGGGCCTGGTCCCCGCAGTTCACATCTGGGTCGTTCTTCATTCGGTGCTTTTCCAGCCCAGAGTTAATCTCGAGCACCATCAGTTCAGGGTTCCTCTATGCATGGTTCTTTTAGTGTCTATCCTTGTGCCAGAGGTTCCCTTCAGTCCCCGTCTCCCGCACTAGGGAGTTATTATGAGTGTGGGATGTTTGGGTACATAAGGAGACAATGTCCTCGTCTTCTTGGGGGCCCATCTCAGCAGAGGAGTCAGCCCTCTACTTTATCTCCATTTACTTCACCACCCACCCAGGCAGCTAGGGGTGGGGGTCAGACAATTAGAGGACACCCTAGAAGGGGAGGTCGATCAGTTGGAGGTCAGGCTCGTATTTATGCACTTCCAGCCAGACCAGACGCTATGGCCTCTGATGCAGTAATTACAGGTATTGTCTCGGTCTGTCACCGAGATGCTTCGGTGTTATTTTGTCCTGGTTCAACATATTCTTGTGTTTCATCATATTTTACCCATTTTCTGGAGATGTCCGGTGAGCCTTAGTTACATCTGTTCATGTGACGACTCCGGTGGACGATACTATTATTGTGGACTGTGTGTATCGGTCATGTGTGATATTTATTAGGAGTCTGAATACCCGAGTGGATCTATTATTGCTTAGAACGATTGACTTTGATATGATATTGGGCATGTATTGTCTATCTCCGTGTCATGTTGTTCTAGATGGTCACGGTTAGACTGTGACCTTAGCGATGCCAGGATCTCCGAGGGTTGAGTGGAGAGGTTCTGTTGAGTATGTGCCTAGCAAGGTGATTTCCTACCTAAGGGCTCAATGTATGGTGGAGAAATGGTGCTTGTCTTATTCGGCTTTTGTGATAGATGTCCGTGCTGAGACTACCGCTATTAATTCGGTTCATGTGGTGCGTGAATTTTCATTCGTGTTCCCTGCTGACCTGTCGGGCATGCCGCCAGACAAGGATATTGATTTTGGTATTGATTTGATGCCGGACACTCAACCTATTTCTATTTAGCCGTATCGTATGGCACCGACGAAGTTGAAGGAATTAAAAGAGCAGCTTTAGGAACTCCAAAATAAGGGGTTCATTCGACCTAGTATGTCACCTTAGGGTGCACCTGTGTTGTTTCTGAAGAAGAAAGATGGTTCCATGAGAATGTGTATTGACTACAGGCAGTTGAACAAGGTTACAGTCAAGAATAAGTATCTTTTGCCTCGTATTGATGGTTTGTTTGACCAGCTACATGGAGCTAGAGAGTTCTCTAAGATCGATTTGAGATCTGGGTATGATCAACTGAAGATTTAGGATTCAGATATTCCCAAGAATGCTTTCAGGACTCGTTATGGTCATTATGAGTTTATGGTGATGTCTTTTGGGCTAACCAATGCTCCAACAACGTTCATGAATTTGATGATCAACGTATTTTAGCCGTATTTAGATTTCTTTGTTATTGTGTTCATTGATGACATCCCGGTATATTCTCGTCGCCAGGAGGACCATGCACAGCATTTGAGAGTAGTTTTACAAAGATTTAGGGGGGAGAAGCTTTATGTAAAGTTCTCCAAGTGTGAGTTTTGTCTTGGCTCAGTAGCTTTCTTGCGGCACGTGGTGTCCAGTGAATGTATTCAGGTTGATCCGAAAAAGGTGGAGGCGGTGCAGAGTTGTCCCAGACAGTCCTCAAATATAGAGATTAGGAGCTTCCTTGGTTTGGCGGGGTATTAACGTCGCTTTGTGGAGGGGTTTTCTTCTATTGCTTCGCCCTTGACCAAATTGACCCAGAAAGGTGCTCCGTTCAGGTGGTCGGACGAGTGTGAGGAGAGCTTTCAGAAGCATAAGGCTGCTTTGACCTCAGCTACAGTGTTAGTATTGCCATCAGCTTCAGGTTCTTATACCATATATTATGATGCCTCGAGGATAGGCATTTGTTGTGTATTGATGCAGTAGGGTAGGGTGATTGCATACGCCCCTCAGCAGTTGAAGACTCATGAGAAGAATTACCCAGTGCATGATCACCAGCCAGCAGCCATTGTTCACGCCTTGAAGATTTGGTGTCATTATTTGTATGGGGTATGTGGTTTTCACTAACCACCGTAGTTTGCAGCATTTGTTTAAGAATAAGAACCTGAATTTGCGTCAGAGGAGATGGTTGGAGCTCCTCAAGGACTACGATATCTCTATTCTGTACCGTCCGGGGAAGGCCAATGTGGTGGTCGATGCCTTGAGTCGTAGAGCAAAGAGTTTGGGGAGTCTAGCATATCTTCATGTAGTAGAGCGACCATTAGCATTTGATGTTCAGGCCTTAGTGGGCCAGTTGGTAAGATTGGATCTATCAGAGCCGCGCCGAGTATTGTCTCGTGTAGCCTCCAGGTCGTCTCTTTATGATCGTATCAGAGAGCGCCAGTATGATGACTCATACTTTATCGTTCTTCGAGATAGGGTTCGGCGAGGTGATGCTAGAGATGTAGTTATTGGTGATGATGGGGTTTTGAGGATGCAGGGTCGGATATGTGTGCCTAATGTGCATGGGATTCGAGAGTTGATTTTGGCAAAGGCCTACAGCGGTACTCCACCCATCCGGGTGCCGCGAAGATGTATCAGGATCTAAGACAACACTATTGGCGGAGGCGGATGAAGAAGGATATTGTTGGATTTATGGCTCGGTGTCTCAACTGCCAGCTGGTCAAGTATGAGCACTAGAGACTAGGTGGATTGAACGAGAGGTTGGATATTCTGGAGAAAAAGTGGGAGCGTATCACCATGGATTTTGTAGTTGGGCTCCCACAGACTTTAAGGAGGTTTGAGTCCATATGGGTTATTGTGGATCGGCTGGCCAATTCCGCGCACTTCATCCCTGTTAGTACTACTTATCCTTTGAAGCGGTTAGCTGAGATTTATATTCGGGAGATTGTTCGGTTGCATGGTGTTCCAGTTTCTATCGCAGACTTGTAGGGTCGTGGAGAGAGAGTTGGGCACTCAGGTTGAGTAGAGCACATCATTTCATCCTCAGATGGACGGGCAGTCAGAGCACACTATTCAGATTCTGAAGGATATGTTGCGTGCTTGTGTCATTGATTTTGGGGGTTCATGAGACCAGTTTCAGCCACTCGCGAAGTTTGCATATAATAACAATTATCAGTCGAGTATTCAGATGGCTCCATCTGAGGATTTATATGGGAGGAGGTGTAGATCTCCGGTCGGCTGGTTTGAGCCAGGTGAGGCTAGGCTCTTGGGTACAGATTTGGTATAGGATGCGTTGGATAAGGTGGAGTTGATTCAGAAGCGGCTTTGCACGGCGCGTCTAGGTAGAAGAGATATAGGGACCGGAAGGTCCGGGATGTGTCTTTCATGGTTGGGGAGAAGGTTCTGCTGAAGGTATCACCCATGAGGGGTGTTATGCGGTTCAGGAAGAGGGGCAGGTTGAGTCCTCGGTTCATAGGGCCATTTGAGGTGTAGAGGGTTGGTGAGGTGGCTTACAGACTTGCTTTGCCACCCAGCTTATCGAGTGTTTGTCGCGCCCCCTTTTTCCTCGCAGAAGATAGGGTGTATGACATTTTGACAACTCTTTTAAAGGAAGAGGGTTATTAAAAGAGAAGAGTCGCCACCTAACAGCGTTAGGGCACCTATAGTAATTAACTCATGAAACTAGTTTGCATCACCAGAGATCGGGTAAGGTCTTGAAATTATCCCGAGGGGAAGGTATTAGGCACCCCTCCAGATCCACAAATGTGGTTCCCAGCCAAATGGTTTTCGTGAATTTGTACAATAAGCAAGTAGCAATTAATGGCTCAAATAAGAGGGGATTTCAAATAAGCATTGGAGTTATTAACTTTTGAAAAAACTAATAAAACATTTGAAAGAAAGGCATCCTAGGTTTGAAAAAATATGGATCACATCAATGCAATACCCGATAGACACTCCTCAGAGAGGGGCTACACATGGTATTAGCGCATCGATCATCATATCCATATTCTACCCTTTCCCACCTCGTGAAAGTAGTTAAAGCGTGTGTTGGTCACGATCTCTATTGCGTGCTATTACCCGTCCCATCCTATCAGTCCCAGAGGAGGCTAGGACTACTATCCTAAAGGAGGTGCTAGTCTGACTCCTAAGTTTAAAGGACAAAATTCTAAGCGACAAGCAAAGACAATTAGGACTGCAAATATGGGGAAAGACAAATAGGAGCAGATATGAGTCCCAAGTATTCCTCCATAGGTTATGCACATAATTAGCACGACTCAAACACAAGTAAGGCCTTTATAACTTCAGGACCTAAGGCATGATGTCTAGGCGAGAATGCAATAACGACGCAGTTTTATTACTGATTTTAGAGAAGGAACTGTACCAGTTTCTAAATACTGATTTTAACCTATTGTTAGTCAAACGGTATGCATGGAGAGTAGATTTCATGGTTTTAACTAATCTAGCACCTAAGGCTTGCCTAGGTGTACCAATCATTACGGGAATTGTTCATATATCATTACTAAACACACCGTTTTAGGTGTGTAGAATCATAAGGCATTACCATCTTCTTTCAGAAGAACTAAGCGAGGCTCTCATACCTATTATACATTAGGCAAGGTGTAATTGGGCGGATACAGACTTATAAAATGATATCTAATGTATGTACAAAGGTGTATATGCAGATTTCGTGAACATGATTTTCTAAATGCACAATAAAGAGCTAGAATGAGGCGTATGCAAGATTCATGATTTTTAAATGCGTAGTACTTCTCAGTTATTAAATCACAGTTTTAGGAGACTATTTGGAATACCATATTATTAACGTTGTCCTAGAAAACAGGATCTCTAAGTGTTCGGCAAGGTTGCAGCTTGTTAACACATTTGTCCTAAGGCAGGATTTTTAACAAAAAAAAACACAATTGGTATGAACAGAGTCACATATTAGCAATTCTTGTTGTTAATAAATCCTATGAACATGATTTCTAAGTGAATATTATGATGAGATGCTGAAAGAAATAAACCTAATTGTCATGGTATCTAATGCATGGTTGTCATGTTATTCCTAAGCATGATGGCTATCTCACATATAGGAAAAGTAAACCTATAGGCATGATTTCTACCTGCGTATATACTAAGTATGCATACCCCACCCATTTCACTATCCAACCCCAGAATTGTTTATACAATCAGTTATTATAGGCTAGTGTTATACGAATTACATAAGTAAATAAGAAAATTAAGAAGTTATACTATAGGGAGCCTACCAATAGGCCCAAGTATCCAGGTCCTCAATGCCATATGCCATAACCCTTCAAAATTCGGGTATGTCAGAGTTCCTAAGGACCTCGGAGGATCCCAGGCAGTGCTCATACCTAGGTACCCTAGCCAAGAGGGAGTAAGTGCAGTGTGGGAATGCCAGCCTTGTGTGTCAGAGTTCAGTGGGTACTCAAAGGGTCCCCAAAGCAGTGCTCACACAAAGGGGCTGAACTTAGAAAACTAGGAGTAGAGTGAGATGTGCCATGGATAAGTTTAAAAAGGGTTTTGACAGAAATTGAGTAAGAAAATAGTTTAAACAAGAAAGACTAATTTTTAGGAAAAATAGAGTTCTGAAAAGTGGTAATAAGATCAATTTGAAAATGGTAAGGCAACCAGAACAACACATACAGAACCAGGACTAAAATAAATTCCGCAACTACACACAAGGTAATGGGGAATTGGGAAAAAATATGAAGCATGTAAGTGTGAGCACACAGGAATCAGAGTTACACATGGATTCAGAATCAAAGAGGTCCTAAGGAGTTCACAGGACCAAGGTATAATAGGCATTTCGAAGTCACACAGGAACACATCAATCACAAAGTGCAGGATGCATTACCACACAAAGGTCTAGACTATCATTAGGGAACATTGAAAGAGATATAAACATTCTGAGTCTAAGGGAGGGGGCACATTCAGGGACATGTAATAGACCATGAAAGCAGACATATTAATTTCAAGTTGAGTAATAGAACCACAAGTGGAAACATATCAGGAATACAAGGAATTGAACTATCAAATAGAAACATGTTGGTTTGATGACTGAAACTTAACTCAGAACATACCAGTATGATGAAGGAAGCAATAATGCAAGCAAAGATAGGAGATGCACAGTAGTCATCCTTGGCTTGCAGCCGGCTCACTTAAAGAAATAGCAAATAGCATAGAAGAGAGAGTGAAGAGAGTATGAAACTCTGTTGTTGTGAAAAGAGTGCACATATCAGTTTTTGCATCTATGTCTCTGTGTCTGTGTGATGAATGAGTACAATGTATATATAGTTATTAAAACGAGTATAGTGTAACATAATTATAGAATATAGTACCAATTAAAATCAATTAGATCTGGACTCCCTTCAATCAAGGAGTCATGATTCATTATTGTATCAAAATAAGGAAAGAATTACTTAGGAAGTTGTTTATACCATAATAAGAGTAGTAAAGAATGTGGCATGTAATAAGGTCAAGTACATAGTATCTCAAGCAAGGAAAATATATACTGAGTGCATTTATATGGTAATGAGAGTATCTCATATGATTACAAGGAGTCATTCTTAACTAAGGAGAGTATCTCATATGATTGGAATACCACACCGGAAAATAATCTCAGTATACAGGATAAACAATTGGTCTACGTTCACAAAATCCTAGTTAAAATCGATTAAACAGTAGAATTAATCAAATAAGGCAAGTGAATAACTCATGGGTCAAAATCAGTAGTGTATCACCTTAAGGGATTGTGAAGGATACTAATTTGAGGGAATCAATGATTCCAATGAGGCCAGTATCAGCTAAGGAATAATAATACGAATTAAATAGACCATGTTCAAGAACTCTAAAACCCTAGCATTCGCAGTAGAGTAAAATCATACAAGCTAAGGATTCATGTGTATTATAGGGTACAATTGAGGCACGTATAGAGAGCAAGGAAGTCAGAAACATATACGAACATCACAGGGTAAAAACTTCAGAGAATCATAAAGCACATATGCAAACATGTATTTAGAGACCTAAGGTGAAAGATTAGGGTTTTCACAACACAGATAAAGAGAGAGACTTCAATAAAAACATTAAACACAATGGAAATCTTAAGAGAATACGGTAAAATCGTATGAAAACCCTATAAAAGAAAGGGTTATGAAACCCTAGTTCGAAAAATGAGAGATCGTTTAAAATAAGAAGATTTTCAAAAGAAATATGTAAAAAGCTTCATAGCATGTACAGATTAAAACAGATCTAAAGGGAATCATGAAAATACTAGGGGTTAGGGTTTCAGAGAACCCAGAGAAACAAGAAAACCTTAAGGATGTCGCCGACGTTGGCCGGGAAAGTAGTAGCTCTTACTCAGACGGCCGGAAGGTGGCATGAGGGACCATGAGAGGCGAGTGAACCGCTCCAGGTTTGCCTGAGGACCTTAGGGTGTCATTAGACCGGTGTAGGGTGAACAAGTAACCAGGAGATGATGGGAGGCCATAGTTTCCGGCGAGGGAACCAGCCGGAGAAGA
>ML242500.1:0-10535 GCA_005239495.1 Nicotiana undulata | reverse complement strand
TTAAAGAACTAATTTGGGTAGTTCATGTTAAAATTGGTTGAGGGAAGAAGGAATTACCATTTCTAAACCTTGTAGTCTACTTCACATGTTAGGTGTTTGATGAAATTCCTAAGAGAGTTACACCATGGGTAATCTTCCTAATTATTAATCGATTTCCGCTATCTCCTTATAGATTTTTATGGCTAGAGGTGTTGGTGTATTGTATAAAATTAAGGAAGATCTCTTTGAGGTATGTATGGCTAACTTTATCCCTTGTAAAATCCCTCTTGTTGTGGTAATCATACGGTATGTGTACTTATATGGAAATATGTGAATTGACTGTCTAGTTGATTGCTGGCCACTGTGTTAGATGTGATTTTGAATTGGGACTTGTCATGCCTACTTTATTATCTGCAAAAGGTGGTAGTTGTTTAAAGTTATTGATATGAAGCATTGTAAATAAGTTAAACGGTTATGGTAACACCTTGTGCATAAATTGCTGCTTGATGAAATTTGGGGTGCCTTGAGCCAAAGTAAATGAATTGTTAAATGTGAATTTGTGATCCTTGAAAGGAAGGCCCATGTGATGAAATTGTTTTGTGTTGGTGTTGAATTTGGAACCCTTGAAATGAAAGTTCTTATAATGAAATTGTTTGTTGTTGTTGTTGTTGTTGTTGTGATGAAATTATTGGTGGTGTTGTTTTTTAAATATAAATTGTCAGGCGGGGTTGGGTTGCATGCCGCAACACGAAGTAATAAGGTGTGGGTTGTGGTGATAAGGTTAAAAACAAAATTGTCAGGCAGGGTCGGGTTGCGCGCCGCAACACGAAGTAATAAGGTGTGGGTTGTGGTGATAATGGTGGTTGAGGTAATAAGGGTAACCGAGGTAATAAGGGTGGAAAAGTGATCTTTATCACTATTGATATGAAATTGATGAAACTTGTGAATGTGGTGGTGTTGAAAAGGGAAAAAGGAGAGATTGTAAAATTGTTGACTTTGATTGTCTCTTTCCGTGTGTTTTGATTGTTGGTCCTATTGCTGTCCTTTTTCTTATCTGTATATTGGTTGATTGTACTTGGGATAAAGTTTGTTCATACATACTAGTACTATTCCACAGTACTAACGTCCCTTTTGCCGGGGCCGCTACATCATTTATATGGATGTAGGTGGTTCCATAGCAAGTAGCTCAGCCCGCCGTTAGTAGTACCTCCTCTTCATCTCTTCAACAGTTGTGGTGAGCCCCTCTTCTCCTCGGGGCCGTGTCTGGATTATACCACCATCTTTTGCTTATGTTGTAAAGGTATAGCCGGGGCCTTGTTACCGGCAAGTTATGTAAAAATCCCTAGTATTCGTAGAGGCTCCGTAGACATGATGTGGGTGTATATATGTATTTTTGGGTAGTAACAGTACGTACTCGAAATGGTGGATCATATTGGAAAGTTATGTATGTATTATGTATGTTTGAATATCAGTCGTTGAAATGCTAAAAGAGGAAACAAATGGAGATATGTTGTAAAATGTACTTTGAAACTAAAATCGGCTAACTTACACGAAATAATGTATGTTATGAACGCAGGGTAATACATTGGGCAGGAAAGGCAATCAAGGTCTGCTTGACTGGGTTCACCCGGTTAGGCTCCGATCTCGTCCCTCGATTTTGGGGCGTGACATGATTGATGAGAATCTTTGTGAGTTAATTAAAGGTTGATAAAGACTATTGTGAACACATAATTGATTGGTTGTTGGGAAATTGTACTCTTGATGATATGAAGCCTTGTGATTGAATTGTGAGTTGTTATTGTTGCTATGAAATGTGATTGTTCGGTGGGATCGGGTTGCACACCGTAACACGAGGTAATAAGGGTGGAATGTGAATTGTACGGTGGTATCCGATTACACGTCGCAACGGGAAGCAATAAGGGTGGAAATGTTGAGAAGGAATAAGGGTGGAATGTGGTTGTGTTGAACTGTGAAACTCTTGATTGTGGTTGTTTATATTTTTTGTGCAATACTTGTGGTTCCGTTAACTGTCTCTTATCTGTGTATTGTTTTATTTTACTTAGAGTAAAGCTTGTTCATACATACTAGTACTATTCCACAGTACTAACGTCCCTTTTGTCGGGGGCGCTGCATCTTTTAAATGGATGTAGGTGGTTCCATAGCAGGTAGCTTAGCCCGCCGTTAGAGGTGCCTCCTCTTCATCTCTTCAGCAGTTCTGGTAAGCCCCATTTCCTCTCGGGGCCGTGTGTGGATTGTACCATTCTCTTTTGCTTATGATGTAAAAGGTATAGCCGGGTCCTTGTCGCCGGCAAGTTTATGTAAAACTCCTAGAACTCTTAGAGGCTCCGTAGACACTGTGTGGGTTGTATATATATGTATATTTTGGGGGTAGTTATACTCACTCGTAATTGTGGATCGCAAATCAGAAAGGTTGTATGTAACTTGTATGTTTTGGATTGTCTGTTGTTGAAAGATAAAAGAGGAAAATTTTGTTAATTGTACTTTGGATCTAAATTGTCTAACTCACATGGAATAATGAACGTTATGAACACGGGGCAATACGTTGGGTAGGAAAGGCAATCCAGGTCTGCTTGACTGGTTTCATCTTGTCAGGCGCCGGTCTCGTCCCTCGATTTTGGGGCGTGACAAATATGGGTATTCATGGGTAAAATGTGGGTAAAATATGGGTTAGACTAGTGGTTATCTTCCAAATTTTTCATTGTCACGACCCAAATTCCCAACCCTCGGGATCGTAATGGCGCCTAACACCACACTTGCTAGGCAAGCCAATATTATAATCTAACTAACCATTTTCTTTAAAACTTTGTTGATCGGGAAAATAGTAATTACAGTTATATTTGATTAAGTGGTTCTAAAAATATGTTATTTATCTTAGTACCAGTTATTAAGCAATTTATTTTAAGCGTGTTAGGATATAATAGAGCGAAAGCAATGAGATACTGAAGAAAAGCAAACCGAGACGCCTGAGTTCGGATGTTCGATATTGGCCTCGGGGGCCCTTAAGGTCGAAGCTCGGGGCTATCGTCAGGGGACGGATGGAGGTATAACAAAATTGTATGTTTCGGAAAGTGCTACTTAAAACCAATAATGAACTATAAATGAAGAACAATTGATGAAAAGTAATAAATGTGAGTAAATGAGCTAGTAGAGAGAAATAAAGAATGTTAAAGTAAAGCAGATAATGTTCTTGTTCCTTGTATTTAATGATGTATATATCCTCCCTACAAAATGACTAGGGATCCCCACGAGGTAAATCAGTTAATGTCTAAGTACGGATCTGTACTTTGCTGCATAGTTGTCTACATCAATCTTTGTACCGTTTCCTCATACCAACCCCGAGCTCACACTACCTCGAAGCCTAACGCGAGGGAGGCTCGAGGTCGGACCTCGAGCCCACTTGGGTCTTTATGAAAATAAGCCACTGAATGTCAAAATGAACATAAAAGTGGCCATCTCAATTTTAGCCGTACACATATAGTCCCCGCGTTACTTGGAATGCAGAGACAAGAAACGATTTGAATTCATTATCCTTTAGTACTTCCGCCATTGCGCCATCCACGCCGCACGAAACGACTACTGAGGCGGTGAAGAACCCACGAGATCGTTTTCACACAACTGTCAGGAAAATCCTGCATTCATGATAGAAATTACTCTCTTTCGGCTTTCCGCATAGCGAGCCTTTATAAATGTGCCTATCCCCACTTCTTCTCTCTTATTGTTCCTTCAAGCCCTTAAGAGATTCTTTCCTACCCTTTTTCCGGCATTCCCCTCTTGACCAAATCTTTCCTTCTTCTTCCCTTTCTCACAAGCCTCGAATGGGGAAGACTTGCTCCAATGTTTCTCAGACTGACAAACCTTCCTCCTCTCCTCAATCATCACAGGAGAAAGCAATAGATCCCCCTCATCTCGAGGAATGCATCCCCAGGGCTGTATTGGTAAAAATAGGCTTCACACGTGTATTAATTCAGATGACAAAGCAATCCATGTGGAGAAATGAGAACATGACAACTGGTCGCATCTTTACAAAGAGGCATGAGACAAAGAGGAACGAAATAGCATACCCACGAAGCAGTTAGATACATGAACCTCAATCTAATTGAGGAGTTGAAGAGACACATTCAAAATGAATCAAGGCAGAATAAAGGGCAGGTTCAAAGATCTTCAATCAATGAGATAAACGTTACATAATCTTCACGCAACAGTTACGATTAACCATTGTAACATTACATTAATGCCATTATTAGTCATTAATGCTCAATCATTAAGAAGAGTAGGCTTGATATTAAGGAATTCCCTATAAAATGGAGTAAAATATAACTTGTAAGGACACGTTCGAACTATTATTGAATTACACTTACTTTTACGCATCTTTGCTGCTTTCTATTTACAAGTCTGATTATACTTATTGGTTATCAGAAGCCCGAGTACTTCTTAAAATAGCTTTGGTAGAGAATCTAATTCTTTGGTTAAAAAAATTGGTTCCGTTACTAGGAATCTGATAATCATTTTTTTTCTCAAATAACATTTTTGTGAATAATGTCGAACGCTAATGAGAACATCCAACAGACAAATGGAGTCCCAGTTCCATCACCTCAGGGATCCCCACGAGGTTCAAAGGACCAATCCCCAGGAAGGTCGACAATTTAAAATGATGAGCATACTGGAAATGAACAAACAGGAGAAAAAGACCCTGTGAAGCAAATGATTGGCGAATGTGTAAATGAAGCTCTACAAGCTTTCATGAGGGGCCTACCAACTATATCACCTACGCCTCCTCCAAACAACACCGCAACTGTGGAAAATCCACAATCCGGATTAGCAAACACAAGAAGTAGAGGCACTCTGAATGAGTCTCTTGAAACAAGACCAGGTATGTCTAATAATTCAGATTTACAATCTTTATTACTAACCTTGCAGAAACAGGTGAAGGAAAAAAATGATCGTATCGAGCAAATTCCTGGAGTACCACCTGTCATCAAGGGTATTGACATTTATAGATATTCTAAACAACCTTGGAAGCCAAGTGCAACACCCTTGCCTATTCCCAAGAAATTCAAAATGCCTGATATTCCAAACTATGATGGGACTACCGATCCACGTCATCATGTCCCACTTTTACTACAGGAGAAAAAAGAAATGATTTGACTAAGCAAGAAATTGAATCAGTGTTGGTCAAGAAGTTTGGAGAGACCCTCACAAAAGGAGCACTAACATGGTATTCTCTTTTACCCGAAGGTTCTATTGACTCTTTTGCTGAGCTTGCAGATTCCTTTATAAAAGCACATTCCGGTGCACAAAAAGTCAAAAAAAGGAGACGCGGAGTTGCTCCATGAGTTTGTAGGCAGGTTTCAACGAGAAAGAATGTTGCTACCAAGAGTTCCTGACAACTGGGCAGCAATGGCATTCGCAAGTAATTTAAATGATAGAAGCTCAGAATCTACGAGAAGGCTCATAGAAAGCTTGAGAGAGTTCCCAGCCACGACATGGAACGATGTTTATAACAATTACAACACCAAGTTACGAATAGAAGAAGATACCATTGCACAATCAAAAATAGAGGACATGACTAGTTCTAGACGCTCCGAACCAGAAAAGAGAATTGGTAAAAACAGGTACGACCCATATATGGGACCTTCGGGAAGAGAAACTTGTTCCAAGTTTGAAAACACGCGGTCAGATTACAGACCGTCAAATAGAGATACGAGCACATCTTCATCTAGATCCCGAAAGGATCAAGATGAACGAAATAGAGGTAATGCAGGAATTGGAGACTACAATTTCAATGTAAGTAATTATGAATTAATTACAGTATTAAGAAACATGGGTGATAAAGTTCGACGGCCCAAGAAAATGAGGTCGAATCCATACAGAAGGAATCCAGACTTCTGGTGCGAATTCCATAACGATCATGGACATAGAATGTCAGATTGCAGATTATTGCAAGGTGAGTTAGAATAGTTATTAAAACAAGGTTATCTAACAGAACTATTTAGTGAAAAAGGTAAGCATGCATATATGAAGAACAAGAAAGAGCCCCCTAAGCCACCATCTCCAAAGAGAACAGTGAATGTGATACACGCAGGAGAAGAGGTGAACGGTGTAATTTGCAAAAGAACAACCAAGTTCACAATCACCCACGGGAAGCAAACTCGAGAAACTTTAAAAGCAGACAACATATCATTCAACGATGCAGAAGCCAACGGATTATTTCTTCCACAAACGGCGCACTGGTAATATCTCTACTTATACATGACACTAACGTGAAAAGAGTGTTGATTGATGCAGGTAGCTCGGTCAATATCACTTTTTTGAGGGTTATGAAAGAGATGCTAATGGAG
The DNA here is from genome assembly GCA_005239495.1 of Nicotiana undulata. Taxonomy (NCBI): domain Eukaryota; kingdom Viridiplantae; phylum Streptophyta; class Magnoliopsida; order Solanales; family Solanaceae; genus Nicotiana; species Nicotiana undulata. The sequence goes on along the minus strand of ML242500.1, from coordinate 4,197 downwards.
GACCAGGTAATTCCCAAAGCACGAACTTTATCTGGGTTGGATAACTCTACAGTCATAACAAAATGAGAAATCGAGCATAATACATATGCAGAAGGAGTTGTCAAAGACATGAAATTCAAAGTCATTGATACTGATATGGCTTACAATGTAATCACGGGGAGACCTTAGATTCATGATATGGAAGTAGTACCATCTACTTTACATCAAGTAATTAAATTCTCTTCCAAATGGGGGATTCAACAGATTCGAGGCGATCAACAGACCTCAAGAAACATCAATTCAGTGGTACAATCTAATAAAAAAGAGGAAGCGGAAGAATCAAAGGACGAAGAAACAACTCAAATAGACACGGAAGAAAATGACAAAGAGAAGGTGAATCAAATTACCACAGAAGTTGCAACAAAACATACAGACATAGATTCTAGACCTGATGTCATTCAGGAACCAAAAAAGGATGAGCATATCAAAACAACTACTAAGGAGCTCGAAGCTATTCCACTATTCGAGCAGAAGCCTGAGCAAAAAGTTCATATAGGCACAAGGTTAAACCCCGCCAGGAGAGGTAAGTTAATTGAATATTTAAAAGTTAAAGCAGATTGTTTCGCTTGGTCCCATTCAGATATGACAGGTATACCCCAGTAGTGATGACTCATAAACTAAATGAAGACCCTTCCTTCGTGCCTGTCAAGCAAAAAAAAAGAAAGCAAGGACTTTTCAAGAACAAAGTGATCGACGAAGAGGTACAAAAACTCTTGGAAAACGGTTCAATACGTGAGGTAAAATATCCTAATTTGTTAGCTAATACCGTAGTGGTACCTAAAAAGAATGGTAAATGGAGAGTATGCATAGATTATACAGATTTGAATAAAGCATGCCCTAAAGATTCATTTCCATCACCGCACATAGATCAAATGATTGATGCCACTGCATGTCATGAATTATTAAGCTTTCTAAATGCTTATTCTGGTTATAATCAGATAAAAATGGATCCCTGAGATGAGGAAAAAACTTCCTTTATTACAAACAGGGGGACTTATTGTTACAAAGTCATGCCTTTTGGCCTGAAAAATGCTGGAGCCACGTATCAGAGGCTAGTGACCAAGATGTTCCAGGAACATCTGGTGGAAATAATGAAGGTGTACATTGATGACCTGGTAAAATCAACACAAGCAGAAGATCATTTCCAGCATCTTTCAATTACTTTCGAAAGCCTACGCAGGTATAACATGAAATTAAATCCAGAAAAATGTGCCTTTGGTGTCGAATCAGGTATAGTTTTGGGTTTCCTTGTATCAAATAGAGGTATTGAAGTAAATCCTGCTCAAATTAAAGCTATTAAAGAAATACCTCATATACTTACGATCAAAAAAGAAGTTCAAAGACTAACAGGTAGGATTGTAGCTTTAGGAAGATTCATCTCCATGTCTTCAGAGAAGAGTTTTAAATTCTTTTCAGTTCTAAAAAAGCAGAATTAGTTTGAATGGACTGAATAATGCCAGCAGGCTCTCAAAGATCTGAAGGCCTATCTATAAAATCCCCCGCTGCTGTCTAAACCAAAGGAGGGGGAAAGGCTATATGTCTATCTCGCCATTGCAGAAATTGCCGTAAGTGCAATATTGGTAAAGGAAGACAAAGGTAAACAATCTCCTATTTAATATATAAGAAAATCTTTATTAGATGTTGAAACTAGATATCCTCATATAGAAAAATTAGATTTAGCTCTAATCATGGTAGCTAGAAAGCTAAGACCGTATTTTCAGTGTCACCCAATTACTGTCGTAACTTTATATCCACCGAGAAATATTTTGCATAAACAAGAGTTATCAGGGAGATTAGCTAAGTGGACAATAGAATTAAGCGAACATGAAATAATGTATCAGCCTCGGACTGCAAGAAAGTCTCATATTTTATCTCATTTCATCGTTGATTTTAACACTAGTATAATCCCTGAAGTGGAAAAAGAGTTACAAATCTTCAGCGGGGCTAATCCAGGAATATGTACCTTATTTAGTGATGTCTCTTCTAATGTAAAAGGAGCCGGTTTGGGAATTATTTTAATATCACCCACGGGTGAAAAGATAAGACATGCTATTAAATGTTATTCCATAACTAACAATGAAGCAGAGTATGAAGCTGTCATTGCAGGACTTGAACTAGCATGAGAACTCTCAATCGAGCAGATCGTGATTATAAGTGACTCTCAACTAGTGGTAAACCAGATGCAGGGGATATATACTGCTAGAGAGGCTCGAATGCAACAATATCTGAAAAAGGCACGAGACCTAATAAGACAATTCCAATCATGGAAGATTATGCAAATACCCCGGGAGGAAAATGCAGAAGCGGATGCATTAGCTAACCTTACAGCAGTTACAGAAGTAACCAATAAAGACAATGCTATTGTGATACACTTATTTCATTCAACAATCGACCGGGACAAAAATGAGGTAACATTTAATAATTTAACCTGGGATTGGAGAAACGAAATTGTAATTTTTTTGCACAATGGCACCATGCTTGAAGATAAAAAAAAAAAAAAGCTCAAGCACTTCGCCGGAAAGTTGTACGGTACTGCCTAGTTCGTGATACTCTATACCACAAAATGCTTTGAGGTCCCCTAGCAAGGTGCCTTAGACCCAATCAAACAGAGTACATGATAAAAGAAATACACGAAGGACACTGTGGAAACCATATAAGAGCAAGATCCTTAGTCAAAACCCTAATCAGAGTAGGGTACTATTGGCCTAAAATCGAAGAAGACGCTGAGAATTTCGTAGCTTAATGCGACAAATGCTAACGATATGCTAACTATATGTATCGACCAAAAGAATCACTCCACCCAGTAGTGTCACTGTGGCCATTCATGAAATGGGGAATGGATATAGTAGGACCTCTTCCCCCAGCTAAAGGAAAGGTACGGTTCTTACTCATATTAACAGATTATTTCTCAAGATGGGTGGAGGAAGATACTTTTAAAAAGGTGCGAGAAAAATAAGTGAAAATATTTATATGGCGACACATAATATGCCGTTTTGGTATACCAAAAGAGATCGTATGTGACAATTGTAATGACCCAGCCGGTCGTTTTGTGTGTTGGGAATTCGTTCCCGTAAATGATTCTTTCCATAGCGGCTACTCGTGCCTTATGTCTTGTGTGGGCAGATAATTCGAGATTCAGAAGTGTGTTGTCCAGTTCAGGAACACTTGGTTCCTGAAGGCAAGCCTTTTTGGCTAATTTTGGTTCCGAGCAGCATTTTGAGCAAACGACCTCGGAATCGAGTTCTGACAGCTCCAGCAGCTTCGGATGATGATTTCAGACTTGGGAGTGTGTTCGCCTCGGGTTTCTGATGACCCGGGAGTATTTCGGCACCTGAATTGGAATTCAGGATTTCATAAGATTTAGAATTCAGCTTGGAATCGGACCTCATGATATCATGGTCCGAATGGAATTTCGGAACTGGAAATAGTTTCGTATAGTCATTTATGACTTGTCCGCAAAATTTGGGGTCATTCCGAGCAGTATAGACCCGTTCGGCGTATTGGTGAGCCATTTGAATTTTCTTGAAATTTTAAGTTTGGAACTAAGGGGTTTTGGAGAGTGATTTATCGTTTGGACGATGTTTTTAGTGTTCTGGGATCTCGAGCGAGTCTGTCATATGATTTGGGATTGGTTGGTGTAATTTGCCGAGGGCTCGGGTGGGCCCAGGGGTCTCCCTGACCCCAAGCGGGGTAAAAAACCAGCAATTTCATAGTTGGTGGGAATTTTCTGGTGTGACCGCCCCTGCGGTCCATGAGCCGCAGGCGCGAGGCTCGCACCAGCGGCCAATCCATCGCAGGAGCAGCCTTTGTCGCAGGACTTCCCCAGGGCCCAGGCCCATCGCAGGCGCGACCAAATTCACGCAAGTGCGAGTCCGCACCTGTGATCCAAAGTCCGCAAGAGCGAGAACCCCCAGGGCCCAGGCCCATCGCAGGCGCGACCCTTTTTCCGCAGGTGCGAGTCCGCACTTGCGAACCAAGGGCCGCAGGGGCGGAAACTGCTGGGCAGTCCTATAAAAGCCTAATTTCGTTATTTTTCTTCCCAAACTCGATTTTCCTCCATTTTGAGACCCCTAGGAGCTCCAGATTAGTTGTGGTGAGTCATTTACTCAGGTAAGTAATTCTTTGGCTTCCCGCATGTTTATAACTTCTATTCTTAAG
>ML242498.1:0-42534 GCA_005239495.1 Nicotiana undulata | reverse complement strand
TAAACAATTTTCTTGAATAACCTATAACAAGGGGCGGAGCTAGAGTGTTGAGAGCTAGTTCGGTTGAACCCAGTAATTTTGGTTCGAACTCTGTATTTATCTTTAAAATTTCATTGTGTATGTAAAAATTATTAATTTAAAATCCAGTAACTTAAAGCGATTAAAATCCCGAACCCATAAGCTTGAAATTCTGATCCCGCCTCTCGCTATTACGTAAATCAAATTCCATTACAAATAGCCATATTAACAAACCAGCTCAATGTTTATTAACCACAACAGTAACTTCAACATTACTCTATATATATATATATATAGTGTTATTTATCTTTTGGGTTGGGGGACATAAGTTTCTTGGATTTTTCTTAAATTAGTATTAGAACTCATCAGTCATCATTACCCGTTGTCTTGTTAGTCTTAGAAACATTGACAATATCTGAATATATTTTGTGTTAGAATGTATAACTCATTTAATTTGCAGTTTAATTAATTCATAAGCCACATGTTAATCTGAGTACTGTATTGGGGAAATGATAGGATACCATACTTTCAGCACCAATTTCAGTTGCCCGGCTCTCCTCATCCAGCTATAGCTTCCATGATGGCTCGTCGGAGACAGGCTGCTGCAACTTCCTCCGTCCCAATAGACCCAAGTCTGGTCAACTATGGACCACCACCGTCGCCTGAGCAGGCTCATTATGGTAGTGGTACGTCAGCTGATGAGGAACATCAGCTGCCGACTTATCACTACCATTATGGCTTCAGGAGAAATTGAGAAGATGGCTCCCGCCATTCGTTTTGAACTTAATTTCTTGAAGCTTAAATAAGTACGTTTTCGTGGCCATGCAGCCAAAGTTTTTTGTGGACTTTTAATGTCTTCATTGCTATCTAAACATTGCATTAATAATTATGCGAACTATGTTTTGTGATTATGTTTTTAGTTGCATTTTGGAAATTGCTTTTACGCTTGCTCTTTTCAAATTACTAGTATTTTTCAATGAGTATAAGTTGAATGCAATGGCCAGTGTAAGTTTTGTGCATTGTTAGTGTATGTTTTATGCACTAATAGTGCAGATAGTTTGTGCACTGAGCTTTTATCTTTATTAGCCAATTATTACTTCCCATGATTATTTTATCACATTTTTACTCGATTAAACACAATAATGATAACTAATTGTACGTGTGTTAATCTAATCAAATAGATAAATATTTCTTAATAAATTAGAATAATTATTGTTCAATTAAGTCAACAAATAGATAGTTTAATGAATTTATCACTATCTCATTAAAACAACAAACAGATATTCTGCATGAAATATGATTTATAACCAATTTGAAGTGTGAACAGGTTTTATTCAAAAAATTTGTTGTTGAAAAAAAAGTCTTATTTAGTGTAGATCATGTTTTCATTTCTGTTTATCTTACCCTTTAGAAAACTATCTTTTCATAATAAAATATTCTAATACAAGATTGAAATTCTAAAGTTCAATTATTTTTAATGATTACTGTTTAATTTTTTCCCTTATATATACATAGGTTGTGATTAGTATTTTCCTCACTACACAGTACTCCTCTTCTTAAGTTATTTTTGTTGTTAATTTCTAGTTATGGCTTTTTTCCCAAACGATATCAATAACGTTCCTCTTTGCTCCATTTGTTTGGAAGTTGTTCTTGATAACAATGAAATATAATATATATCCACACCAAACTTCATTAAATTGTGGCTATGTCCTTCATTAATTTCATCACTTAAAACGTTAACTGGAAAGAAACAAGATAAGTGGATGTTTATTAATTAATAAAATTTTACTAATTACTCCTATTATAGTTGGTAATTAGTTGCATTTTTCAAAGAGAGTAAGTTTAATGCACTGCTTAGTATAAATTTGTGTGCATTGCCAGTGTAAGTGTTGTGCACTAACGGTGCATATTTTGTGCACCGAACTTAAATCTCTATAAGTCAGATGTATGATTTATAACCAATGTGCGTATATTCTTATATTCTTACATACATGCAGAAACATCACATATATTTTCACACAACACAAATTTTTAATCGTTAATAAGAAATTAGTCATAATAAAAGAACCATAAGATTACAATCCTAGAAGGTCAACTAATTCTAATAATCAGTATTTAAATTTTTCTCATATACTTACTGTGATTAGAAGTACATATTTTCTCACTACTTACTTTTCTTCTTTACATTTTATTAAGTGATTTTTCTTGTTGATTTCTTGCTATGGCTAGCTCCTCCAATTCTTTCCCAAATGTATCATGAATGCTCCTCAATGCTCCATTTGTTTGGATGTTATAAGATTTTGCTAATTACTTNTTTATTAAGTGATTTTTCTTGTTGATTTCTTGCTATGGCTAGCTCCTCCAATTCTTTCCCAAATGATATCATGAATGCTCCTCAATGCTCCATTTGTTTGGATGTTATAAGATTTTACTAATTACTCCTATTAAAGTTGGTGATTAATTGCATTGTTCAAAGTGTAGAAGTCTTGTGCACTAACAATGTAAGTTTTGTGCACGGACTGTGTAACTTTTATGCGCTAATAGTGCCGGTTTTATACTCGATCTTAAATCCCTACAAGCCATATATATGATATATAATAAACTTGAACATGTTTTTACCTTCTTACTATGCAGGAACACCACATATATTTTCACTGGATTCAAAGTTTTAGTCGTTGATAAAAAAAGTTAGTCATAATAAAAGAATTAGACATAAGATTACAATCCTAGAAGGTCAGTTAATGTTAATAAATTTTCAGCATATACATATACAGTGGTATAGCAATACTTCCTCACTTTCGTCTTCACTATTCTTCTGTATACAGTCGAAATCGAGCTCGCCCACGACATGGTAGGTTAGGCTCGGAATATGACAACCAAGGTCTGAAGATCGACTCCAGGTCCTACCGAGCTAGAACCCGGAGTTAGAACGCCTGCCCTCGAGAACATTGAGTCGTCTGTGATCCCGGAGTCAAACCTAGCACCAAACGAGCTCGAAGAAACATTGTTAGCATAACAGAAGACCGAAATATTCGTGACCGGTCGGATATTACGGCGGGAATCTCGGCACATATCAGTAAGGGATCGCAATCAGCAAATCAAGGGATTTTTACCTTTAGTAGAATTGTACCTGAAGTAGGAATCCTCTACTATATAAAGGGGAGTTTGATAATTCAGTGAAAGTATTGTAACACACATTGCAAAGCAATAAATTATCATTCTCTTTAAGTTCTTATTCTTCTTTCTTAATATCGATCGAAGTATGTTTGGCTAGAGGGTTGCTAACCTTCCAAGATTGAAATTGTTCAGTTCGTGTGGTTTGTATTAACTTTATCATTATTTGTTTCAATTGCGATCTAATTTATCATTTTGTGTCAGGTTAATCCACGTATCCTTAAAAATACTTACAAATTCAATTGTTATCTGATTTTGAGGTAAACAGTTTGGCGCCCACCGTGGGGCTAAGGATAATAGTGGTTATTTGATATAAATCTCCATAACACACGCTACTTTACACTTGTGCGTTGAAGTGTCTCTAATTTCAAGTTAAAACACAAAATGACAAACTCTCCAGCAGCACCCCTACATGTTGACAATGAGTCTGTTCACCACGGTGAAAATAACAACGTTGCGCTTGATGATGAGATATTGTTTGTTGATCCCATTATAATTCCAGTCGCGGACCCAATTGATGCTAATTCACATGTGTCTATCGACACAAACCTGCCTACCGACCCCGAGAATAACGTTTGTGGCGGAGTCCGATCGGCGGCTCAAAATACACAAAACTTTGGAGGAGACAGGATCAATTTACGGGTGATCTTCGAAATGTTGTAGGCTCAACAGGCGGCGATAGCTCAGTTATAGAACCAAAGCCGCCCACCGAGCGGAGTTGAACCCGATCCACCCCGGGAAGTCACCCTCAGAGATGAATCGGTCGCAGAGAAGTCGAATGAAAATGAATCGGAGACTAACCCGGAGATCATAAAGATGCTCGAGGGACTGACAAAACGGGTAGAATCAGGGGAGAAGAAACTCGAAGCTAATGACAAAAGGTGAAAACCTACAATTCCAGCGTAGACCAAATCCCAGGAGCATCGTCGATATTGAAAGGCATGAATTCCAAGAAGTTCATGCAAAAACCTTTTCCTCCGAGCACGGCTCCGAAGACGATCCCTAAGAAATTCCGCATGCCCGAGATTCCTAAGTATAACGGAATGACCAACCCAAATGAACATGTAACCTCTTGCACATGTTCCATCAAAGGGAACAACTTTGAGGATTATGAGATCGAGTCTGTCTTGTTGAAGAAGTTCAGAGAGACCCTGTCAAAGGGAGCCATGATATGGTACCATAACTACCTCCTAATTCTATTGACTCGTTTTCTATGCTTGCAGATTCCTTCATAACAGCACATACCAAAGCTATCAATGTCGAGACCAGGAAGTCATACCTCTTCAAAGTAAAACAGAGGAATAATGAAATGCTCAGAGAGTTTGTGTCCTAATTTCAAATACAGAGAATGAACTTACCCCCGGTTGTGGGCGATTGGGCTGTTCAAGCTTTCACCCAGGGACTCAACGTTTGAAGCTCAGTGGCTTCGCAGCAATTGAAACAAAACCTGATAGAATATCTGGTCGTTACTTGGGCCGACGTGCATAACCGGTATCAATCAAAAATCAGAGTCGAAGATGATCAACTTGGAGCCCTTTCGGGGTCTGTTTATCCCGTCAGAGCCGTCGATAGAGCCAAGAGATACATTGATCATGAACCGATATCAAGCATGGATCGCTATCAACCGTACAATGGGACGAAGAGGTAACGAATCCGGGAGAAATACCATAAGAAGTGAAAGGAGAAGTGATGGAGGTCAAAGTAACCGGGGACTCCTGAGAAAGAATGGTTTCAACAGGCCTATCGCGCCTAAGGAAGTATCGAGGTTATCGAAATACAACTTTAACGTCGATGTTGCCGCCATTGTATCAGCTATAGGAAGCATCAAGGACACCAAATGGACTCGACCTATACAATCCATTCCAACCAAAGGGATCCTAACCAGATGTGTAAATAGCACGGCACACACGGCCTCGGAACGGAGGATTGCCGACAGTTGAGAGAGGAAGTAGCCAGAATATTCAACAACGGGCATCTTCAAGAATTCCTGGCGACCAAGCCAAGAATCATTCCAGGAATAGGGATTCTAACAAACAGAACAAACAAGAAGAACAACAATACGTCATTAATATGATCATCGGTGGGGTCGATGTCTCTCAAGGGTTGATGTTGAAATGCACCAAAGTATCCATCACGAGGGGAAAACGGACTCGAGATAACATACCGTAAGGAACCTTGTATTTCAACGACAAGGACGCGGAAGGGATCGTGAATCCCCACAATGATGCACTGGTAATATCTGTACTCATAAATAAATCTCGAGTTAAGCATGTGTTAATTGATCCAAGTAGCTCGGCCAACATCATACGATCAAGGGTCGTGGAGCAGCTCGGTCTACAAGATCAAATTGTGCCTGCAGTCCGAGTTCTAAACGGATTCAACATGGTATGTGAAACTACTAAGGTGGAGATAACATTACCGGTGAATACCGACGGAACCATCTAGGAAGCTAAGTTTTATCTGGTCGAAGGAGACATGAGGTAAAACGCCTTGTTCGGGAGGCCAAGGATCCACAACATGAGGACAGTGCCCTTGACTCTGCACCAAGTGTTGAAATTCCCAACACCAGGTGGTATTCAAACAATCCACGGAGTACAACCAACCGCAAAGGAGATGTTCGCGGTCGAAGAGGCGATTCTGATATTCGTGCTTGCAACGACAAAGGGTCTGAGTTTGGTCACAAAGAAAGAAGCTAAATAACAATTACCGGCACCATCCCCGACCTAACCGGATAAACAGTGGACTGATGAAGATGATGATTACGGGGTTCCCAGGTCTTTTATAGTCCTCAATGATTCAGACGCCACTAAACCGACGATCGAGGAGCTAGAACAGGTCATATTGATCGAGCACCTACCCGACTGGAAGGTATACCTGGGCACGGGGTTAAGTCCCAAGCTCAAGAAAAAACTCATTCAGTTTCTTATAGCTAACATAGATTGTTTCGTTTGGTCCTACCTTGATATGACAGGGATCCCTCCAGAAATAACCATTCATAAGCTAAGCCTGAACTAGAAGTTCCATCTATCCAAGCAGAAGAGGATACCCCAGTCTGAGGTCAAACATGCGTTCATCAATGACGATGTATCTAAACTCCTTAAAGTAGGGTCCACTCGGGAGGTTAAATACCTGGATTGGTTAGCAAATGTAGTGGTAGTCCCTAAAAAGGAATAAATTAAGAATGTGTGTAGACTATAAGGATTTGAATAAGGCATGTCCCAAGGACTCTTTCCCTTTTCCCAACATCGATCGCATGATCGATGCCATGGCCAGCCATGAGATCCTCAATTTTTTCGATGCCTACTCCGGGTACAACCAAATACGGATGAACCTGAATGATTAGGAAAAACCTCCTTTATCACTAAGTATGACACATAATGCTATAACGTGATGCCATTCGTATTAGAGAACATCGGTGCCACTTACCAACGCCTAGTAAACCGGATGTTAGGGGAACAAATAGGAAAATCAATGTAGGTTTACATTGACAATATGTTGATTAAGTCCCTGCGAGCAGAGTTCCATTTAAAACATTTGCAGGAAACCTTCAACATATTGAAGAAACACAATATGAAGCTGAACCCGGAGAAATGTGCGTTTGGAGTTGGGTCAGGTAAATTTCTTGGATCCATGGTATCCAACTGGGGAATCGAGATCAACCCCGACAAGATCAAAGCCATCGAGGATATCACAGTTGTGGACAACGTGAAGGTTGTGCAAATATTTACCGGGCGCATATCCACCATGGGGTGATTCATCTCGAGGTCCTCCGATAAGAGCCACAAATGATTCTCACTATTGAAGAAGAAGAATAGCTTCTCATGGACCCAGGAGTGCTAGTGGGCCTTGGGGGAACTCAAGTCGAGCCCATCGCTGCTTTACAGGTCGAACACAGACCAACAACTATACATGTACTTGGTAGAGATAGCGGTAAGGAGAGTCCTGGTCCGAGAAGAGAAAGGTACGCAATTTCCAATTTACTATGTTAGCAGGACTCTAAGTGAGGCCGAAACTAGGTACCCTCACCTATAAAAATTGGTGCTCGCTTTGCTAAGCGCCTCTAAGGAGCTGAAACCATATTTTCAATGTCATCCTATATATGTTGTGAATACTTACCCATTACAAAATATAATTCATAAACTCGAGATGTCAAGACGATTGACCATATGGGCCGTGGAGATCAGCGGGTACGATATTCAGTATCGACCCTGAACCACCACTAATCTCAAATTGGGAAGGCTTTGTGGCCGACTTTACGCCGGCCCTAATACTCGAGGTCAAAAGAGAGTTGTTGGTGAACACGGGGACGTCTTCAAGGATCTGGACCCTCTTTACAGATGGCGCCTCGAACGCAAAAGGGTCTGGACTTGGCATCGTATTGAAGCCACCAACAGGAAATGTAGTTAGACAGTCTATTAGGACTGTGTAATTGACTAACAACGAGGCCGAATATGAGTCCATGATTGCAGGTCTTGAACTAGCCAAAATCTTGGAAGCATAGGTGATCGAAGCCAAGTGATGGGACATTCGAGGTCGGAGAAGAACGAATCCAAAGGTACCTGGATAAGTTGTAGGTAACATTATATCGATTCAAAGAATGGACTTTGCAACACGTACCGCGGGATCAAAACAGTGAGGCTGATGCCCTTGTTAACTTAGGATCATCGATCGAGGATGGCGAGTTCAACTCAAGGGCAGTCGTATAACTTATGAGATTGGTAGTGGAAGAAGTCCATGCCGAGATTAACTCAACGATCCTAACTTGGGACTAGAGAAAAGATATAGAATATTTGAAGACCGAATGAATAGAGGGACCTACGTATAAGGGAGCCCGGTTTACTTTGTCTGAAGACGAAAACCTATTTAGAAGAACATTCGATGCCCCGCTCGCGTTATATATAGGACCGGGAGACACCGAGTAAGTTCTGAGGGAAATCCACGAAGGCACCTGTGGAAATCATTCAGGCGTCGAATCATTGGTTCAAAAGGTAACCAGAGCCATCTACTACTGGATCGATATGGAAAAAGACGCGAAAGAGTTCGTACAAAAATGTGATGAATGTCAAAGACATGCTCCGATGATTTATCAACCCAGTGAGTTGCTTCATTCGGTTCTGTCACCATGGGTGCTCATTAAGTGGGGAATGAATATTGTTGGCCCCCTTCCATGGGCACCCGGTAAGGCTCAATTCATATTGTTCATGACTGACTATTTTCTTAAGTTGGTGGAAACCTAAGCATACGAAGAGGCCAGGGAGAAGGAGGTCATCGAATTTATTTGGGACCACATCATATGCCGGTTCAGTATGCTGTCCGAGATCACGTGCGACAACGGGAAACAATTCATCGGCAATAAAGTAAGAAGGTTTCTCGAAGGCCACAAGATCAAAAGGATCCTTTCATAGCCCTATCACCCTGGTAGGAACGGACAAGTAGAATCGACCAACAAAACCATACTCAAAAACCTCAAAAAGAGGTTAATTGACGCCAAAGGAAAATGGAAGGAAATCCTGCCCGAAGTCTTATGGGCATACCGTACGACCACGAAGTCCAGTATGGGGGCCACCCCATTCTCACTGGTTTACGTCGCTGAAGCTCTAATACTGTTTGAAGTCAGAGAACCAAGTCTCAGGTTGTGATATGTAACGAAGGAATGAAACGATGAGGCTATGAACACGAGCCTAGATCTATTAGATGAAAGGCGTGAAGCAGACCTTGTTCGATTGGCCGCCCAAAAAAAATGGATCGAGATATATTATAATCGAAGGGCCAATCTCCAACACTTCAATGTTGGGGACTTAGTGTTAAGGAAGGTCACACTAAGCCCCCGGAACCCGAAAAAAGGGAAGCTGGGGCGAACTGGGAAGGACCTTATCAAATTATCGAGATCACCGGAAAGGGGTCCTGCAAACTCGGAGCAATGAACGATAAGCAGCTACCGAACAACTAGAATATAAATCACTTGAAACGATATTAATACTAAGGTACGGACCCATTCATTTCTTTTATTTTGAACTAACAATTGGAGGCAATCATCAAAGAACTATATAATCTTTAGGCCTGAAAGCACGTTGTAACGACCCCATCGGTCATTTCGAGAGTTATGGCCATGTTTCCCCCATTTCTACTTCTTTGTGCTCTATAGCTGTTATATGTCTCACCAAGTTGGTTGGTTCGGATCTGGAGTGATGTCAGAGTTGATTGAGACACTTAGTCTCTTAATTGGAATCTTAAGTTGGAAAAGTCAACTAGATGTCGACTTATGTGTAAATGGTCTCGAATTTGAATTTTGGTTCTGTTATCTCCGTTAGGTGATTTGGTCTTTGGAGCGTGTCCAGAATGTGATTTGGAAGTCCGTAGTAGAATTATTCTTGAATTGACAAAAGTCAGAATTTTGGTGAATTTGGCCGACAATGGAAATTTTGATAGCGGGGTCGGATTGGATTTCCGAAAATTAGAGTAGGTTCGTGATGTCATTTACGACTTGTGTAAAATTTGAGGTTAATCGGACGTGATTTGATAGGTTTCGGCGTCTTTTCGTGGAATTTGGAAGTTTCGAAGTTTATTAGGCTTGAATCCGTATGTAATCCGATTTTTTATGTCGTTTGGGGTTATTTGAGAGCTCGACTAAGTTCTTAATGGGTTATATGACTTGTTGGTATGTTTGGTTGAGGTTCCGGGGGCCTCGGGTTGATTTCGGGTGGTTAACAAACCAAGTTTTGGAGTTAGAAGGTTGCTGAGTTTTCTGGTGTCTCGGTGTTTCGCACCTGCGGTGGGGAGTCCGTAGGTGCGGACCCGTAGAAACGAGGAGTAGGACGCAAATGCGGGCAAGGCCAGGCTGGGCAAGAAGCACAGGCGTGACAAGGGGAGCGCATCTGCGCATCCGCAGATGCGAAAGAGGGAGCGTAGAAGCGGAAGGGGCCTAGAGTGAGAAGGATCGCAGAAGCAGGAAAGGGCTCGCAGGTGTGACCACCTGACCGAAGAAGCGGATCTTGAGATTTTAAGTGGAATCTGCACCTGCAATGGAACTTTCCGCGGGTGCAGCATCGCAGATGCGGAATTTCTGGATAGAAAATATCAACTTCGAGGGTTTGAATCCCATTTTCAATTTTGGGACTTGCGAGCTCGGTGAGATGTAATTTTTCAAGGATTCTTCAAGGAAATCATTGGGGTAAGTGATTCTAAATCAGATTGGACAAAATTTCATGAATCTGTTGTTATTTTCATCATCTAATTAGGGATTTGGGTTGGAAATTTGGGGGGGAATAGTAGAAACTTCCTAGGCTAAAATTTTGAGTTTTGAAAGGCAATTCGAGGTCGGATTTGAGTGATTCTTGTATGGTTGGACTCGTGAGTCGATGGGCTTTCGGGTTTTGTGACTTTTGTCGGATTTCGAGACATGGGCCTGGGGGCCGGGTTTGAGCCGATTTCGGATTTTGGGCTATAATTTAGTAGTTTTCTTGCAGAATTGATACCTTTAGCCTATATTAATTATCTCGTTATGTTTGTGGCTAGATTTGGGGCATTTTGAGACTGATTCAAGGGGCAATGGCATTTCGGAGTAGGATTTATGCGCGGTTGAGGTAAGTTATAGTCTTAAATATGGTCATAAGGGTATGAAACCCCGGAATTGGGTATGATGTGATTATTTAGAGGTGCACATGATAGGTGACGGGTGTGTGGGCATTCACCGTGAGGGATTATGACTTGGTCCGTCCCGTGAGATTGTAAAGTCTAATAGGTTATTGTTGGTTACATGTTTTCCCTTGTTTTCTAGCAATCGGCTGCCATTCCTGATAGAAACCATGCTTAGGCCATATGATATCACTGTCGGGACCCGCAACGGTCGTATACTGGTTGAATTGACTGCTAATTGCCATCTTGTACTCAGTTACAGCCTTACTTGTGTGGCATATCATTGTTCCCTCTTATTTCTTGTTGATACTTGTTATTATCGCATTTTGGGCTGAATTGTATGATTTTTGTGAGCCCGAGAGGCTGGAGAGGTTAGTGACTAAGATAGGGCCTGAGTGTCGAGTTGTGAGCTATGTGAGGTACATGGATCAGGTCGCATGCTGCAACGAGCCTTAAGGCTATTTATGGATTTGGATCGGGTTAGATGCCGCAACAAGCCTTTTGGCTATTTATGGATTATGGATCGGTTTGCACGCCGTAACGAGATTAGATCGGGTTGCACGCCGCAACGAGATTAGATCGGGCTGCACGCTGCAGCGATATAGCGCTTGGGCTGAAGGAGTCCCTCCGGAGTCTATATACCCCCAATGAGCGAAAGTACCTATTAAGTGTGTGTATATTGAGGGCTGAGAGCCAAGTATTGAGCTATTGAGAGCTTGAGGGACTATGATCCTGAGAGGTTGTATTTGTCTCCTTTAATGCTATCTTCCTTTTCTGTGTTGATACTTAGACACAGACTCTTGTAAACACTGTTTTTATAAGACTGGTTGTCTAGATGCTCATGACTTGGTGACTCCCCGATGTTTGGGGCTATCTTTCCACATTATATTTTGAGTTTAACTCCCGTTTTTGTGAAAATTTCTGTTCTGAAAAAGATTTTGGTTTATCTTTTATGAAATATTGAAGTATTTTGAAAATCGGCTTACCTAGTACCATCGATAGGTGTCGTTACGACAGGTTAGAGTTTTGGGTTGTGACAAGTTGGTATCAGAGCCTAGGTTATATAGGTCTCACGAGTCATGAGCAGGTTTAGTAGAGTCTTGCAAATCGATACGGAGACGTCTGTACTTATCTTTGAGAGGTTGCCGAACCCTTAGGAAATTTCACATTCTTAAATTCTTGTCGTGCGAATCATTTGATTCGGGTAACTGAATTTATGTTGTTCTATTCTCTCAGCGATGGTGAGGATGCATACTATGGGGCAGGATGGACACCCACCAGTACCACCAGCCAGAGTTGCCAAAGGCCGAGGTCACGGTAGAGGCCGAGGTCACGGTAGAGGCCGCGGTAGGGGTAGTGGTGCATCTCGTATAGCAGCTAAGGCAGCACCTGCAGATCCACCAATTGCCCCAATTAAGGAGCAGGCTCCAGTTGTGGATGAGTCGATGAGACCAGCTCAGGCACCACCTGTGCCCATCGTGATTCCTCGCCTTCACGAGGCCTTAGCTCAGATTCTGACCGTGTGCACCAGTCTTGCTCAGGAGATCTCTCTTCCGGCCGCAGCAACCACTTCTCAGGCCGGGAAGGTGCTTAGACTCCTGCCGCCTGCATGGTAGAGCAGGTAGTACAGGGACTCCAGACAACGGGGGCACCTTTGACCTAGCCGGTTGCAGTTGCTCAATACTATGTGGTTCCTATCATGCCCGATGATGAGCAGCGTCCATTGGAGAGGTTTAGGAGACTCCAGCCTCTATCTTTCAGTGGTACATACGGAGATGATGCATAGGGTTTCTTGGACAGGTGACAAAGGATACTCCGTACAACAGGTGTTCTAGAGACCAGTGGGGTCTCGTTCACTACTTTTCAGTTCTCTGGGGTTTCCTTCAGTTGGTGGGAGGCTTACGAGAGGCATAGGCCGGTCGGTGCAGCACCCCTTACCTGGCAGCAGTTCTCCAGTCTTTTGCTGGAAAAGTTTGTACCTCAGTCCCGTAGAGAAGAGCTACGCAGGCAGTTTGAGCAACTTCGTCAGGGTGATATGTCTGTGACGTAGTATGAGATGCGATTCTCAGAGTTGGCTCGTCATGCTATCTGGTTGGCTCCCACAGACAGAGAGAGGAACAGGAGGTTCATAGATGGCCTCACTTTTAGCTGCGATTTCTTATGACCAGAGAGAGAGTGTCTGGTGCTACTTTTGATGAGGTTGTCGACATCGCTCGACAGATTAAGATGGTTCGCAGTCAGGAGTAGGTTAAGAGGGAGTCCAAGAGGCCTCTTGGACAGGGTGGATTTAGCGGTGCTCCTTCTGGGGGTCTGTTTCATCACTGTAGGGGTCTCCCCTTCAGACATGCTCAGACGGCTCGCCTCGTTCACCGTGGTGCATCATCTTTCCATGGTTCACATAGTTATCAGCATCGCCATTCATCTCTCAGTGCCTTCCTAGCTCAGAGTTCATTCCGTGTTCCATCGGGTCAGGGTTCATCTATGCTAGGTCCTTCTACTAGTTATCCTGGTGCTCGGGGCTTCTTTAGTCCCCATCACCAGCACTGGGGAGTTACTATGAGTGTGGAGAGTTTGGTCACATTAGGAGACAGTGTCCCCATCTAGTGGGAGGTCAAGCTCCGTAGAGAAGCCAGTCTATGACATCAGCACCAGTTCCTTCACCACCCGCTCAGCCATCTCGGGGGTAGAGCTTAGTAGGCTAGGGGTCCCCTGAGAGTGGGAGGCCGATCAGGGAGTGGCCATGCCTGTTTCTATGCTCTCCATGCTAGACCAGATGCCATTGCTTTGGATGTTGTGATTACAGGTATTGTCTCAGTTTGCCACAGAGATGCCTATGTTTTATTTGACCCTGGTTCAATTTATTCATATTTTTCCTCATATTTTGCTCATTTTTTGGATATGCCCCGTGAGTCTCTAGTTTCATTTGTTTATGTATCTACTCCTATGGGCGATACTATTATTGTGGACTGTGTATATCGGTCATGTGTGGTGACTATTGGGAGTCTGGAGACTAGAGTAGACCTCTTGTTGCTTAGCATAGTCGATTTTGACGTGATTTTGGGTATGGATTCGTTGTCTCCATGTCATGTTGTACTAGATTATCACGGTAAGACCGTGACGTTGCCGATGCCCGGGTTGCTGAGGGTTGAGTGGAGCAGCTTTATAGACTATGTTCCCAGTAAAGTGATTTCATACTTGAAGGCGCAGCGGATGGTTGAGATGCTTTGTCTATCTTATTTGGCTTTTTTGAGGGGTGTTAGTGTAGAGGCCCCTGCTATTGATTTTGTTCTGCTGCTGTGTGATTTTCCAGATGTGTTTCCTGCAGACCTGTCGGGCATGCCGCCTGATAGGGATATTGACTTTGGTATTGATTTGGTGTCGGGCACTCATCCCATTTCTATTCCACTGTATCGTATGGCACTGGCGGAGTTGAAGGAACAACTTCAGGAACTTCTTGATAAGGGGTTTATTTGGACTAGCGTGTCACCTTGGGGTGCACCTGTTCTATTTTTAAAGAAGAAGGATAGTACTATGAGAATTTGCATTGATTATAGGCAGTTGAACAAGGTCACAATCAAGAACAAGTATCCTTTGCCATGTATTGATGATCTATTTGACCAGCTTCAGAGAACGAGGGTATTTTCTAAGATTGATTTGAGGTCGGGGTATCACCAGCTGAAGATTCGGGACTCAGGTATTCTTAAGACAACTTTCATGACCCATTATGGCCATTATGAGTTCCTTGTGATGTATTTTGGGCTCACCAACGCCCCAGCAGTGTTCATGCATTTGATGAACAGTGTGTTTCTGCCTTATCTTGACTCATTTGTTATTGTATTCATTGATGACATCCTGGTGTACTCTCGTAGCCAGGAGGATCATGCCCGGCATCTGAGGATTGTGTTACAACGGTTGAGGGAGGAGAAGCTTTATGCAAAGTTCTCCAAGTGTGAGTTTTGGCTCAGTTCAGTGGCGTTTTTGGGGCACGTGGTGTTGAGTGAGGGTATTCAAGAGGATTCGAAGAAGATAGAGGCGGTGCAGAGTTGGACAAGATCGTCCTCAACAACGGAGATTCGGAGTTTTCATGGTTTGGCGGGCTATTACCATCGTTTTGTGGAGGATTTCCCATCTATTGCATCGCCCTTGACCAAATTGACCCAAAAGGGTGCTCCATTCAGGTGGTCGGATGAGTGCAAGGAAAGCTTTTAGAAGCTCAAGACTGCTTTGACCACGGCTCCAGTCCTAGTTCTGCTATCATCTCTTGGTTCTTACACAGTGTATTGTGATGCATCGCTGGTCGGTATTGGGTGTGTTTTGATACGGGAGGGTAGAGCGATTGCTTATGCTTCATGCCAGTCGAAGGCCAATGAGAAGAACTATCATGTCCATGATCTTGAGTTAGCAGTTATTGTTCACGCCTTGAATATTTGGCAGAACTATTTGTACAGTGTTCATTGTGAGATCTACACTGATCACTGGAGTTTGCAGCATTTGTTTAAGCAGAAG
This sequence comes from Nicotiana undulata, assembly GCA_005239495.1. Taxonomy (NCBI): domain Eukaryota; kingdom Viridiplantae; phylum Streptophyta; class Magnoliopsida; order Solanales; family Solanaceae; genus Nicotiana; species Nicotiana undulata. Next base: position 27,201 of record ML242498.1, on the reverse strand, counting down.
GATCTCAACTTCATCAATGGAGGTGGTTGGAGCTTCTTAAGGACTATGATATCACTATTTTGTACTATCCCAGAAAGGCCAATGTGGTGGCCGATGCCTTGCGTCATCGGGCGGAGAGTTTGGGGAGTTTAGCATATCTTCCAACAGTAGAGAGGCCATTGGCGTTGGATGTTCAGGACTTAGCTAGGCAGTTTGTCATCTTGGATATTTCTAAGCCGAGTTGGGTATTGGCGTATGTGGTCTCTAGGTCTTCTCTTTATGATCGTATCAGGGAGTGTCAATATGATGGCCCCAATCTGCTTGTCCTTAAGGACAGGGTTCAGCGAGGTGATGCTAAGGATGTGGCTATTGGTGATGACGGGGTGTTGAGGATGCAGGGTTAGATATGTTTGCCTAATGTAGATGGGCTACGGGAGTTGATTCTTGAGGAGGCCAACAACTCGCGGTATTCCATCCATCCGGATGCCGCAAAAATGTACCAGGATTTGAGACAGCAATATTGGTGGAGGAGGATGAAGAAAGATATAGTTGGGTTTGTAGCTCGGTGTCTCAACTGTCAGCAGGTAAAATATGAGCATCAGATACCGAGCTGCTTGCTTCAGAGGTTAGAGATCCCGGAGTGGAAGTGGGAGCAGATCACCATGGATTTCGTAGTTGGTCTTCCACGGACTTCGTGAAGGTTCAATGCTATTTAGGTGATTATGGATCGGCTGGCCAAGTCCGCGCACTTCATTTCATTTGGTACTACTTATTCCTTCATAGCAATTGGCTGAGATTTACGTCCGAGAGATTGTTCGCCTTCATGGTATCCCAGTTTCCATCATCTCAGATAGGGGCACGCAATTTAATTTGTAGTTTTGGAGATCCGTGCAATGAGAGTTGGGCACTCAGGTTGAGTTGAGCATAGCATTTCACCCTCAAACAGACGGACAGTCCGAGCGCACTATCCAGATATTCGAGGACATGATACGCGCTTGTGTCATTGATTTTGGGGGTTCATGGGACCAATTTCTGCCGCTCGTGGAGTTTGCATACAACAATAGTTATTAGTTGAGCATTCAGATGGATCCATACGAGGCCTTATATGGGAGGCGGTGTAGATCTCTGGTGGGATGGTTTGAGCCATGTGAGGCTAGGAACTTGGGTACATATTTGGTTCAGGATGCTTTAGACAAGGTGAAGTTTATTCAGAAGCGGCTTCGCACGCCACAGTCGAGATAGAAGAGTTATGCCGACAGGAAAGTTCGTGATGTGTCTTACATGGTCGGGGAGAAGGTGTTGCTGAAGGTATCACCCATGAAGGGTGTTATGAGGTTTGGTAAGAGGTTCAAGTTGAGCCCTCAGTTCATTGGGCCTTTTGAGGTACTTCAGAGGATTGGGGAGGTGGCTTACAAGCTTTCCTTGCCACCTAGCTTGTCGAGTGTGCATCCAGCATTTCATGTTTCTATGCTCTAAAAGTACGTCGGCGATCCGTCTCATGTTTTGGATTTTAGCACGGTCCAGTTGGATGGTGATTTGACTTATGATGTGGAGTCAGTGGACATTTCGGAGCGGCAGGTTCGAAAGTTGAGGTCAAAGGATATAGCTTAAGTAAAGGTGAAATGGAGAGGTCAGCCCGTGGAGGAGGCTATTTGGGAGACCAAACGGGAGATGCGGAGCAGATATCCACACCTATTTAAGACTCCATGTATGTTTCTCGACCCTTTCGAGGACGAACGTTTGTCTAAAAAGGGGAAGATGTAACGATCCGGCCGGTCCTTTCGAGAGTTATATCCTCGTTTCCCCCATTTCTGCTTCTTTGTTCTCTATAGCTGTTATATGTCTCATCAAGTTGGTTGGTTCAGGTACGGAGTGATGTCAGAGTGGATTGAGATACTTAGTCTCTTAATTGGAAGCTTAAGATAGAAAAGTCGATTGGATGTCGACTTATGTGTAAACGGCCTCGGATTTTAATTTTGATGGTTTTTTTAGCTCCATTAGGTGATTTTGGACATTGGAGCGCGTCCGGAATAGGATTTGGAAGTCCATAGTGGAATTAGGCTTGAATTGGCGAAAGTCAAAATTTTGACGAACTTGGCCGGCATTGGAAATTTTGATATCGAGGTTGGATTGGATTTCCGAAAATTGGAGTAGGTTCGTGGTGTCATTTATGACTTATGTACAAAATTTGAGGTCAATCGGACGTGGTTTGATAGGTTTCGGCGTCGGTTATGGAATTTTGAAGTTTAGAAGTACATTAGGCTTGAATCCGTGTGTAATCCATTTTTTTATGTTGTTTGGGGTGATTTGAGGGTTCGACTAAGTTCGTAATGGGTTATATGACTTGTCGGTATGTTTTGTTGAGGTTCCGAGGCCCTCGGGTTGATTTCGGGTGGTTAACGGATTAAGTTTTGGAGATAGAAGGTTGCTGAGTTTTCTGGTGTTCTGGTGTTTCGCACCTGCGGTGGGGAGCCCGCGAGTGCAGATTCGCAAAAGAGAAAAAGAGGACGTAGATGCGGGAAAGTCCAGGCTGGGCAGGAAGTACATGTGCGAGAAGGGGAGCGCATCTGCGCATCCGCAGATGCGGAAGAAAGAGCATAGAAAAGAAAGGGGCCTAGAGTGAGAAGTATCGCAAAAGCGGGCAAGGGCCCGCAGGTGCGAGCACCTGACCACAAAAGCGGAGCTTGAGATTTTAAGTGGAATCCGCACCTGCGATGGAACTTTTCGCAGGTGCGGCGTCGCAGATGCGGAATTGCTGGGCAGAAAATCTCACTTCGAGGGTTTGAATCCCATTTTCTATTTTGGAACTTGAGAGCTCGGTGTGAGGTGATTTTTCAGGAATTCTTCAATGAAATCATTGGGGTAAGTGATTCTAACCCAAATTGGACTAAATTTCGTGAATCTATTGCTCTTTTCATCATCTAATTAGGGATTTGAGTTGGAAATTTTGGGAGGAATAGTAGAAACTTCCTAGGCTAAAATTTTGATTTTTAAAAGGCAATTCGAGGTCAGATTCGAGTGATTCTTGTATGGTTGGACTAGTGAGTGGATGGGCTTTCGGGTTTTATGACTTTTGTTGGATTTTGAGACGTGGGCTCGGGGGCCTAGTTTGAGCTGATTTCGGATTTTTGGCTATAATTTAGTAGTGTTCTTGTGGAATTGATTCCTTTAGCCTATATTAATTATCTCATACTGTTTGTGGCTAGATGCGGGGCATTTGGAGACTAATTTGAGGAGCAAGGGCATTTCGGAGTAGGATTTCTGCGTAGTTGAGGTAAGTAACAGTCTTAAATCTGGTCTTGAGGGTATGAAACCCCGGAATTTTGTATGATGTGATTATTTGGAGGTGACACACATGTTAGGTGACAGCTGTGTGGGCATGCACCGTAAGGGATTGTGACTTGGTCCGTCCCGTGAGACTGTAAAGTCGAATATACTATTGTTGCTTATATGTTTTTTCCTTTTTTTCTAGCAATCGATTGCCATTCATGATAGAAGCCATGCTTAGGCCATATGATATCACTGTTGGGACCCACAGCAATCGTATACTTGTTGAATTGACTGCTAATTTCCATCTTGTACTCAGTCACAGTCTTACTTGTGTGTCATTTCTCTGTTCTCTCTTATTTCTTGTTGATACTTGTTACTATCTCTGTTTGAGCTTAATTGTATGATTTTTGTGAGCCCGAGAGGCTGGAGAGGTTAGTGACTGAGATAGGGCCTGAGTGCCGAGTTGTGAGCTATGTGAGGTATGGATCGGGTTGCACGCCGCAACGAGCCTTATGGCTATTTATGGATTTGGATCGGGTTGCACGCCATAGCAATATAGCGCTTGGGCTGAAGGAGCCCTTCCGAAGTCTGTACACCCCCTAGTGAGCGCAGGTATCTATTGAGTGTGTGTATTGAGGGCTGAGAACTTAGTATTGAGCTATTGAGAGCTTGAGGGACTGTGACCTTGAGAGGTTGTATTTGTCTTGCTTTATTGCTACACTTAGTTGATTCATGTTATTGTTTGATCTTCTGGAAGTTTTATGTCCGGTTTACCTAAACTCAGTAATGTGCAGCTGACTTGATCTATATTGCCGGAATTTACTCATGTCTACTTTCATTGTTAAAATTACTGAAATGAACTGCATTTGTTTAGCTCGTCACTGCTTCTCAGTTCCTTATTTATTTTTGTTACTTGCTGAGTTGGTTGTACTCATGTTACACCCTGCACTTCATGTGCAGATCCAGGTGTGTCCGGTCACGGAGGATGTTGAGTTCGTATGTGGTCGAGTATCATAGACTTACGAGGTAGCTGCCGGCGTCCATAGACCTTGTCTCTCCTTCTATGCTCTCTTCATTTTCTGTATTGATACTTAGACACATACTCTTGTAGGCACTATTTTTATTAGACTGGCTGTCTAGATGCTCATGACTTAGTGACACCCGGATATTTAAGGTTATATTTTTGCATTATATTTTGAGTTAACTCATGTTTTTGCAAAAAAAATTGTTACGAAAAAGCTTTTGGTTTATCTTTTATGAAATATTGAAGTATTTTGAAAATCGGATTTCCTAGTACCATCGACAGGCGCTATCACGACAGGTTAGAGTTTTGGGTAGTGACATACGCGTTGCACTCTTTCTCCCTTGAACCGGTGTTGTCCCAAATGGGTTTTCCGACAAGGTTTTTAACGAGGCAACAGTAAATCGTGCTAACTTAGAATTGAAGGCCGGTTACGAATCGATGTACAAAACTACCTCAAATTCCTTGTATGTTTGTAGATCAAGACAACAGTATTCGATGCCTCTCTACAATCGGCCCCGAACACTGGCATCACCCTCGGATAAAGACTTTAGCAAGGAAAGAAACTTTATGATTGAATGGTCTCAGTTTGATCGATAGGATTTACTGTTAGGGAAAAACGGTCAAATGAACCGTGACCGCAAAGAGTGTTCGATCCCTGGCACAAAGTTTATACACATGTGTAACTATTCTGCACAAGAATAAAAAAAAGTCTTTATCTTGCGGATAAATATCTTGTCCCTTAAAATTTTCTTTTCTTTCTTTTCTCTTATGGAATTTACGACAAGGTGGGTTACTCTGATGGTAAGCACCCTCCACTTCCAACCAAGAGGTTGTGAGTTCGAGTCACCCCAAGAGCAAGGTGGGGAGTTCTTGGAAGGAAAGATGTTGAGGGTCTCTTGGAAACAGCCTCTCTACCCTAGGGCAGGGGTAAGGTCTGCGTACACACTACCCTCCCCAGACCCCACTTGTGGGATTATATTGGATTGTTATTGTTGTTATTGTTGTCACTTATGGAATTTCCTACATTTGATCACCTAAAGGTATCTAGCCCAAGGGTCGCCTTATCCGGGTTCAAGCTATCACTCCCAGTCGGGGGCTACCATCCAGAAACAAACTCGGATGGCTCGGGCTATTAGAGCCCTAGGGCACAAGACCTATTAGGCAGCACCCGAATCTTAAAGGCTACGGCCATCCCCATTCGGGAAGAATTATCTTAGGCAAGCCCGGGGGCATAAGACCTATTAGGTAGCGCCCGACTTTAAAGGATACGGTCATCCCCATTCGGAGACTTATATATTAGGAAAGCCCACTAGGTAACACCCGAACTAAAAAGGCTACAGCCATATTAAAATGGCTCATAGACGTCCGTGACCCATAATAAAAAAACAAGGCCTTGAAAATTTTCAAAATTGGTTCTAAATGCTACCCTCGACAAACTATAATCTAAAAACTATAAGTACTTTGGGGAAACGTTTTTGGTCATACCAAACCCACCACGATGCCTTAAACGAAATAATGTCTGAGGCAAGGCCTCTTCGAACCTCCAAACATGACCTAACTATCTCATGCTAAGGCATTTCAATCTTTGGAAATATAAATAATAAATCAAATCACACAATAAAACTCAGAGATTGTCGAAGGGAAAAACAAGCCTTATATTATATACACGTAAAGTCTTTACAAAGGCCAAACGGCCTTGACAAAAAGTACAAAAGTACACAAGTACAAAAAACAAAAAAGCAAAAACATCTACAAAGGCGTCTAAATAGACTGGTCTTCTCCACCCCCGGATCCACCGGAACCCTCAGAGTCTTCTTCTTCTTCCTCCTCGGGGTAAGCCAACTTCTTGGCCTCGGCCTAGAGCCCCTTAGCGGTTTTGATCTCGGTCGACAGATCAAACCTCGAGCATGAATCTACTCGAGGGACTCTCTTCGTGAATGCCTCTTCTTATATTCAACAATGTATTTCAAGCGGTCGTGCTCTGCCTTGGCATCGGCTCTATACTAGGCCACCATCTCGTCGACATCAGCTTTGGTTACGTCAGCCACCTACTTGGCCTCTTTAAGCTCCTTGGAAAGGGCTTCCCGATCTGCATTAACCGAACCCATTTGAGATTGGAGCACCTCAGCTCTCTGGGACTGTGCCTCTGCCGAAGCCAGTTGCGCCCGGGTAGTTTCTTTTTCCATTCTTCGGCCTCAAACTTTATCACGTCCATCTCTGCCCGCAGGGGGTCGATCCGGTCAAGCTTTTGTTGACCGTTAGCCACTAAGTATAGTTCATCGTCACTAATCTCAAAGACATTTACCACTTCCACAAGGTCGACATGTTCTTTCTGAGTCGCATCCAACTCGGCCCGAAGACTCTTAGCTTCTTCCTCGCGTTGCTTACTGAGAATTTTGTACGTATCTCTCTTCTCAATAAGCTCTTTGGCTTCGTCCTCGAGGAGAGTCAGCTCTTCTCGGTATCGGAGGAAGGTCTTGTGGTGAAGCACTGAGGTCTGCGAATACAAGGAGAAATATTGAGATCATTAAGTCACCAAAGCTGGAAAATGAAAAGGTTTGATAATACCTTACTCGATTCAGCACCTGTTGTGCTTCGTTGAACAAACATGGATATTCTACCTCGTTCATCTTTGCTTGATTTTCTTCAGTCACCAGGCACTGGAGGTAATTAGCTACCCTAACGGGTGCAGAAAGCCCCTGAATTCCATTGAATAGAGATAATGATCGATCGCTTCCAACCGAAATCGGCACTCAGGACAAGGAACCGGTTGACCAATCTCGGGCTCGATTTAGACCCACCTGCCCCCACAGGCAGACTTTTTCTAGGTAATTCTAAGTCACCCAACCTGGTGACATCCTTCGTGGCAGTAGAATCCATGCCATCAAAAAGGCTTTGGAGGGGATCGTTCGCTTCTTGGACCCCCTCATTTGACTGCTCCTTCGTCACCTGAGCTTCACCAAACATCGAGTCCGTGAACAAAGGCAATCTCGTAATATTGATGACACCGGGTGGAGAAGAACCGACGTCTTGAGGGTTCTCGACCCTCAATGCTGCATCGGCCTCTTGAGTTTCGGAGGGAGCCTCTATCGTCCCCCCTTCGATTGACGCACATTCTTCAGGGACCGATGGCTCCCGGGTCACTAAAATTTCATCCTCCTCAGACTTGTCTCTAAGCCGGTAAAGGGAGTCCGATTCAAGTATTCGGGAGCTAGAGGTTTCTTTTGGCTTGCGGATCAGCCTGTTTCTTGGTTTCATTTTCTCCGAGCTCGAGGAGCTTGGATCCCTCCTACTCTTCTTCTCTCTGGCCTGACCCGGAGCAAGAGACTCGACGGGTAAGTCCTTTTCACCAACCGAAGGCCTAAGCTCGATATCCTTAGGCAAACTTGAGAAAGGAAGAAAAGGGAGTAAGAACTTGATAGTAAAATGAGAGGCCTAACACAACTTGGTGGAAAAAGTGATCTTACCATGGGAACGGGCCTCCTAACGGCCTTTGAGAGTTAGCTCCACAAACGCTCGGAGTAGGCCATATGGGAACGATACCCGCGAGCCACTCCTTGAGCCGGGGGACAGCACCTGGAACCCAGGCAACGGATGCACCACCCCAAACATCAATAAGAAAAAGCAAAGTAAGCGTAAAATCGACATTCAGAGGAAAGCTCCACTTACATTTTGTATTCAACTTCTCAGGGAGTGGCATGCATTCGGCCGGAATCAGGTTCGAAGTCCTCATTCGGACATAACAGCCTTGCCAGCCTCGGTCCCAATCCTCATTGATTCTAGAGTAAGGGGCTTTGTTGGCCCGACACACAAGCTTTATCAGTCCCCCTCGACATAGTCGGGGACTGTACAACCAAAGTAGGTGATCCACAGTAAACCGACCGCCATCAATTTTGTTCACGAAGAACCGGAGGAGGATTACGATCCTCCATGTTGAAGGATGGATCTGGCCGAGGCAAACCTCATACCTCTTGCAAATATCTATGATGGCTAGGTCCATCGATTCCAATGTGAAGGTATAAGTGTAAATACTCAGGAATCCCTCGACATGGGAGGTGATGGCCTCCTCAGGGTCAGGGACCACTACAGTTTTGTTGGCCTAGTTGCAATATATCCAAATCATAGGGAGGATCTCCTTAGTAATCGAATAGTTGTTTCTCGAGAAGTCTTCGCATCGACCCGGTATGGAGGAAGCTTTTTCAACTTTGAAATCGTTATTCACCATGCAACCCCCGGGTACGGACATTTTAAATGGAGGTTCATCTGACGGTTCATTAGTTGTTACACTTGGAGTGGTCGTCTTGTCCCTAGTGGCCGACTGCGAAGTAGAAGGGTTCTCTTTCTGGGGGACAATATTTGAAGTCTTCGTCATTTCTTTGAAAATGGAGGAGAAATGAGGAAAAAGAGGAAGTTAAAAGAGTACACTTGATGGTTTGGAATGAAGATAAACATTTCTTATAAAAGATCTCACTTAACCGAAAAATAAGTGCCTGAAGATATTAAGATTGCTAAGGTACGAGGGAAGAAGGTTTGGATGTAAAGTTTGAATGAACAAATAAGGAGGTATTTATAGTTTATCAGCAACAGTTCGCATCTAGGAATGGCCGACCAGCAACTGGAAAGCATTTAATGCCATTATGACTTGACTGACAAGACATTTCTTCTGTTTTATTATTTCTATCACAGTGTATCGAAGTAAGAATCGGAAGCTCATGTCGTTTCTCCTTCAATTGTTATTGTTTTTCTTATTATTCTACTTAAATATCGTCCTTTTCCGGATCCTGGGAATTCTTTGTAAGATGATCATAGATAAACATGGAGTAGAAAAATTTGTATATCACCTGAATTTGATCAGAAGTATCCTTTGATAGCCCTGCTCGTTAATATGGCATTCAAATATTTGAATAGCATGAGTTAGCTTTGTTTTCTTCTTACTTTATTGTTTTTCCTTGAATAGAAAGCTTTGTTTCTACACTGGATTTAACTGAGTTTATAAACTATGTATTGAATTTGTGAATTTGTTCTATGTTAGAAGTCAATATTCAGTCAGTATATATATTCCATATTTTTGTAAAGTCGACCTTGCACCTATATTATCCTATGCATTTTGTACATTTCATCTTAATTTTTCATCTGCTAAACAGGTTAATAAAGGTGCATCATCACTGGAACTTGTTTGTCCTATTAAGTCTAGCAAGAAGATGAAATTGATAGGATATATGCATTCTTGTTATGTTTTGATGATCTAACAAACATAATGATAAGAACCAGATAAGGAACCTGATACACATCTTCAAGTACGTGATAATAACAAGTCTCAAGCTGGAGATGTGATTCAACTCTTCAGAAGTCAAAGAAACAACAAGGAGAACGAATGGACACCAGTTCTCTTGGTGACTGTACCAGTTGTCGCGCCCCCTTTTTTTCTATCGCACGGGTTAGGTACGGAGAGATTGGGTTTATGACATTCTGGACAACTCCTTAAAGAAAGAGGTTTAAGGAAGAGTCGCCACCTAACGATTTTTACGGTGCGTTAGGGCACCTAGAGTTGATGACTCATGAATTGGTTCGCGTTACCAGAGATTGGGTAAGGGCTTGAAATTATCCCAAGGGGAAGGTGTTAGGCACCCCTCAAGATCCACAATTGTGGGTCCTAGCCAATAAGTTTTGTGAATTTGGACGGTGAGCAAGTAACAAGTAAGGTTCATATAAGAGGGGATTTAAAACAAGTATGAAAATCTTTAAAGGTTTTGGATAACATTAGAATAAACATTTGAAAAGAATTGTCCTAGGTTTAAAGTAATACGGATCACTTCAATGCAATACCCGGTATGTCACACCTCGAAGAGGCGGCTACACATGGTATTAGCGCATCGGGTCATCATATCTGTATTATACCCCTCCCACCCCGTAAAGGTTATTAAAATGCGTGTGTTGGTCATGAATGTTTATTGCGTGCCATTACATGTCCCATCCTATAAGCCTTGTAGGGTGTTTAGGACTACTAATCCTACAAGGCAGGAACTAGGCTGAACCCTTAGGTTTAAAGGACAAAATACTAAGCGACATACAAAACAAGTAGGACTGCACATATGAGGGAACATATAAAGACAAAGAAAGGCTCATAGGTCCCTCCACACTTAAACATGTAAGTAGCACATCTTAAACACAATTAAAGTCTCAGGACAGGAGTTCAAAAATAGGAAGTCTAGTAAAATAGTAGGAGTGTGGGTTAGAAAAACTTAATGAAGACAGAAACTTCAATTAAAAACTGAAAGTTGATTTCAAAATATACAGTAGCTAAAGGCAGCGGTAAAACTTGAAAATATGCAGTGATTTAAAGATTTCAGTAAAACATAGATGAAAGTTACTAAAGCAGGGGCTTGAAATAATTTTAAAAGGATAAGTGAATCAAATATAGTGGCTCAATATAGAGTAATAGCTATTAGTTTTCAAAGAACTGTAGCAAAAGAAGTAGTAAAATGATATCAAAATATAGTGACTGGAAAGACATACAAAACAAGGATTCGAAATGGCACGATTTGAGCAGAATGAGGCATTTTTGAAAACCCAATAGTTTGAAGGCATAATAGAGCAGGAGTCACTAAAACTCAGTAAAAGAAATAGATGCACAACTTCGAGACTGTTTAAGATAGAGCAGGAGTTTTAATAAAAAGTAAATGAGCTTCAGGGAAATAAAACAGGAGTGGGAGCAGCAGGGTTCCAAATGTTTAAAGGAAGTGATTAAACATGATTGATTTGATTTTAATACGTATTATGCCTAAGGTTTGCCTAGGATTTGTATACGTTGCCTACCTATTTTAAAAGAGTGAACATGCACATTTGGATTCTGATTTTAATAAGTACATGTCTGCAGAAAATTGTGTTAAATAGGTTAACCAATTTTATGGGAGTATTAAATCATGTTACCTAGGCGTTCAGGTTCTGACAAGAAAAAAAAAGAGCTTAAAGGCAGGATATCTAATGCACAAAATATCACCTTAAGACATGGTTCCTATATGTCATGTTTATAAAATGCATGAGCAATACATTATGGCAGTCTTTGTTACTCATTAGGTTATACTAGGCGTGAATATAATAGATATGTTAAAATTAAGACCCTACACATGATTTTTAATGTATGGTATGCATGTCCTAGGCATGATACTATTGCGCACATAAGAAAATAAAGCCTAAGTCATGATTTCTACCCATACTACACTAAACATGCATAATTCCCTCCCGTATTCACTATCCATCCCCAATAGTTTATTTACAAATTATTACAGGCCATAGTAAATGAATTATAGTAATTGCAAAGCAAAAAATAAGAAGTTATTCTATAGAGAGCCTTCAAACAGGCCCAACCTTCCAGCCTCACCCCTTTTGAGCCTCACAGCCTTACACAACCTGGGTGCGGCAAAGCTCCCAAAGGTCCTTGTGAGGGCCCTGGCCAATACCAGCACCCAGCAATTACCAAAGTTGGGATAGGTGCAGTGTAGAATTACCTGCCTCAGTGTGTCAAAGTTCAGAGGGAACTCAAGGTCCCTAAGAAATGCTCACACTGAGGGGGTGGATCATAGAGGTCTAGGAATAGTGTGAAGTGCAGGAAGGAATAGTTAAAAAGAGGTAAGTTTGAAAAGGAGTTTTGAAATAACATGACTTTAGAGAATAATAAAAGATCTTTTATGTAAAATTATGAAAAGGAAGCAGTAGAAGGGTCACAACTCAGCAGAATTCAAGAAAAAGCAAACACAAATAGGGAAAGGGATTGGGACAAGTAATGATAGCAGCATCTTTGCAGTAATTAATCCTTAGCATGAAGTTACAGATTTCCACAAAGTATGATATGCCAATATATTATAGATACAAGTATGAGAATACTAAGTGTTGTAGGTGCATTAGAAGCCAGGCAATTGATAAAGAGACATACATAAATAGATGCTAGGTATGCAGAATGAAACAGTAGAAGATCACATAAGCCATAATGAATCATAGAGAGAAAGACAGGAATCATGCTAGGCTAGAAGAAGAAGAGAGATCATAGAAAGATAGTAGGCATGCTAGTTTACATGGTAGGCAATAGAACCATAAGTAAAAGCACAAAAGAAACAACAAGAATCTTAACCAAAATTGAAACACAACAAATTAGTATCAATTAAAATACTGGACTCCTTTAATTAAGGAGTCAAGTTCAAAAGGAAAAGCAATCAATTCATAAGACTGATCTTGCTTAATTAGAGATAAGGAAAACACATAATACATCAATAAATCCAAGTACATAGTATATAATTAAGGAAAGTTGAAGTAACATTACATTTATAAAGTAAATTAGGGTATTAGTTTGAAATCGACTGAATGAATCTCGGATTCAATTGCAATCACAGGGAATCCAAATAGTTAAGGAAAGTATGATATGAGTAAGGAAAGCACTCAAAATTTGGTACAGAATTACAAAGGACCTACAGAATCACTTATTCAAAGAAGGCATCACATAAGTATAGAAAGAATCCAAAATTAGTATAGGATTACAAAGGGAATACACAATCATGTATCCAAGAAAACGTCACAAGCCCGGGAAAGGCAGTATAAAATAAATAGGTGAACAATCAATAAGGTAAATGGTCGGATTTATTAAGAATTTAAACAACAGTCATTGATCAACATAGAACAACCCTCATAGAACAGCAGGAAATCAGAGGTCCTAACACTGAATTAAAGCAAAGTGAAAAAGAGCACACGAGTACACATAGTCAAACACAAAAGATTAACCTAGAACACTAGGGTTTCAGCAATAACAATTCAAGCAACAAGAAATCATGAGATAATGCTTAAACACAGTGTAGGTGACTAAGAATCAAAAGGGAAACTGTTTTTGAAAACAGGGTTAAGAAACCCTAGCTTTGAAATTGTTAAAAACAGGATTTTCCGGAGAAAACCATAGAGAAACTTCATAATATTGTAAAAATGTAAACGGATCTTAAAAGAAAACCGATATACAGATGATTCGGGTTTCGTGGAACCCAGAAAAGAGGGCAAACCTCATGAATGGCATAGATTTAGGTCGGAGAGACTGTAAACTTACTCAAACGGCCGGGGATCGGCCGGACAGTGGCAAGAGGCTCAAAGGGGGTGAGTGGACCGCTCCAGTCTTGTCTGAAGAACTCAGGGTATCACTGAGCATGTGAGAGGCAGGTAGATGACCAGGAGATGATAGGGAATCAAAGTTCCGGTGAGAATCCACCGGAGAAGATGACTGGAGTCCATCGGAGAGGGAAAGTCATGAGACTTCTAGAGAGTTGTAGAGAGATAGAGAGATAGAGAGAGATGAGAGAGGAACCATCTCGGAGAAAATGAGACGGGGAGGGGGGTTAGGTTAGAGATATTTTAGGTAATTGAAATCTGGGTCGTTGATCTGATCTGATCAACAGATCAGATTGGCTGGGGATTGGGTCGGGTATTTGATGGGTTTTGGGCCGGGTCATTTTGTGATCTGGGTTGGGTATTTTAATTGGGTTTGGGTTGGGGTTAATTAGGCTAGATTTTAAATAATAAATGGCTAGATATTAAATACCCCAAAAATAGATAAATAATTAAATAAACAACCAATAATTGTACAAAAAATGAAATTGAGTTTAAATAGATAAAATTATAATAATTAAATAATATTAAGTGTAAAAATGCATAAGTTTTGAATTAAAATAATACACAATGTTCAATTGGGCTATAATTGCAAAATTATCGTAATTGAAATTAAATAAGACCCAATTGGCCAATTTACGAAATAATTGGATTTTAATAAGTAAAAGTGATTATAAATGACATACTGAACTAGGAAATATTTTTGAAATTATTTTAGAGTACAATTTGTGAATTATAAAAATATCAATATTAAATAAATAGGGAATAATTTAGATAAAATATGGAAAAATTAAGAAAAATACTCATTATTGCAGAGAGTGATTTTGAAAGCTTATATACAAGTTTGAAAATAATTTGAGGAAAAATTGGGTATCAACACCAGTCAACCTCCCAACAGTTATAAAGTTGTTGACTGCACACGTAACAGTGCAAAATAATGCAGCAGTCAACTTCATTGGGAATGCCCTTGTACCAAACATGCTTGCATCATTAAAGTGATGTCACCCATGTAATATTAATGTTAAACTAAAGGCAAAACATCACTTGAATGTCGAAGGATCCATCTAGCATTCTCTCAAGCATGTGTATCAATCCGGCAAGCGATTCTCAAGGGCATCAGGAATAAAGAATAACATAACATAGGACCAGTTCCCTGTATTGGTTTATTACATGATCTTAGTTGTGTTGCTCCTTTGTTAAAGTACTTTACTTGTGATTCCTACTTAGCTTAGTTAGAAGCACTGTGTAGGAAACTTTTGTAAAATCATAAACCTTGTATGTGTGTCTTAACTAGAGTTAGTCGAGTTGTAAGCTTTGTAATAGAGTTATTACAAAGGGTCTTGTAATAGAGTTGTTACAAGTTAGTGAGGGATTAAGAGGTTAATTCCTAGGCGGCAATAGGATGTAATATGAAGTTTTCTCAATATTGAAGTTGAAATACTACAAGGTTAGGTCGTGGTTTTTAATCCCGTGAGGTGGGAGTTTTCCACGTAAAATTACATTGTGTCATTTACTTACTGCAGTGTACGCGTTCAGTGAAAACTAATAGAGAACCCGGTTCTCTATATAGTTTGGTGGACCCTTAGTTTCTATCAATTGGTATCAGAGTAGGTTCTTTCTATCTGGCTAACACCTAGAAAGGATTCTCATGGCTACTCCACCAAACTTTGAAGAAGGTCAATCTACCTATATATCACCAAGATTCAACGGCCAATACTATGGATGGTGGAAGACAAGGATGCATGATTTTATCATGGCTGAAGATTCAAAGCTCTGGGATGTATTTGAGATGGACCTTTTGTCCCTACGAAGACCAGTGGTGACCCAGCAATAACAGTTCCCAATACAAGAAAGGAATTCAACGATGTTGATCGCAGGGCCATAGAGAAGAACTTTGGAGCAAAAAACATTCTCGTCTATGGTATTGGACCAGACAAATACAACAGGATTTCAGCATGCCAATCCGCTAAAGAGATATGGGAAGCTCTCCAAATAGTTCATGAAGTGACAACTCAAGTCAAGCAGTAGAAGATTGATATGCTTACCAAAGAGTATGAGCTTTTCATGATGATGGAGGATGAGTCCATTTAGGACATGCACACTCGCTTCACCTCCATCGTCAATGAGCTTCATTCTCTGGGAGATATCATTCCAAGGAACAAACTTGTCAGGAATAGACTTAGCGTATCCAGTTCCTGGGAATGCAAAGTAAATGTTATCATGGAGGCAAAGGATCTACAGAAACTGACATTGATGAACTCATTGGGAATCTAAAAACATATGACAAGAAGAAGAAGAAGAAGGACTATGAGAGAAGAAAGCCTAAAAGGAAGAAGAATACAGTCCTCAATACAGATAACAATGAATGAAGTGGTGAGGATGCTGATATGGCTTACTTGACAAAGAGATTTCAGAAAATGGTTCGCAGAAATGGAGGTATTCCAAAACGGGGCAGCTCCAGCAAGCCAAGAGGTTATCACTTATGTCATAAGTGTGAAAAGTCAGTAAATTTCATCAAATATTTCCCTCGCCTCAAGCATGATCAGTACAAACACAACACAAACGAAGCAGCTAAGAGGAACCAAGTTCCTGAAAAACGATTCAAAAGAAAAGATGTTACTGACAATGTTGTGAAACAAGCTCTTGCTACATGGGGAGACTTTTCCAGCGAATCTGGAGAAGATGATGAAAAAAGGTAACAGCTCCATGATAGCAGTGGAAACTGAAGACCCTGAATATGACTCTATCTTTGACCTGATGGCACAATCTGGCGATCATGAAGATGATGACGATGAGGGAGAAGTGAAAGGGAGCAGCCAACAATGGTACATGGATAGTGGCTGCTCGAATCACATTCCTGGAAGCACAAATGATTTCCTTTCACTCAAAGCCCTGCAAGGAGGGAGTGTGTCTTTTGGAAACGGCAAAAAGGGATACATTCTGAGAATTAGAAGGATTGGGAAGTCTCTTTCTCACTCAATTGAAAATGTGTACTACGTTAATGGGTTGAAGTACAGCTTGTTGAGTGTCTTTCAAAAATGTGACAAGGTAAACAAAGTGGAATTTGTGTCAAAAATATGCACGGTCACAAATCTTGTGACTGGTGAAGTGGTTTTGATGGATAAAAGATACAAAAACATCTATGTTGCTAACTTTGAATCCCTGCAAAATGGGGATCTTAGTTGTCTGAGTGTTGTAGATGATGATGTTGAACTATGGCACAGAATACTGGGCCATGCAAGCTTTATATTGCTGAACAAATTGATCAAGAAGGACCTGGTTCGTTGCTTGCCCAGCTAAACCTTCAATCACAAGGTGTGTGATGCATGTGTAAAAGGAAAACAAGGCAGGTCTTCTTTCAAGCCCAAAAAGGAAGTCAGTACCTCAAGGCCACTTGATCTCCTCCATATGGATTTATGAGGACCTATGAGAGTGCCAAGTAGAGGAGGAAAGAAGTACATCTTCGTTATTGTGGATGACTAGTCCAGATTCACCTGGACTCTGTTTCTCAGATCCAAGGATGAAACCATTGAAGTATTTGTTGCATTTGTGAAGAAGATCCAGGTGAAGATGAGCCATAATGTAATAAGTATAAGGTCGGATCATGGCACAGAATTTTACAATGCCAAATTCGATGAATTCTGTGCTGAAAATGGCAACACTCATAATTTTTCAGTCCAAGAACATCTCAACAAAATGGTGTTGTGGAGAGGAAGAATAGGACCCTTGAAGACATGGAAAGAACAATGTTGATTGACAGTGGCATTGCAAAAAAATTCTAGGCAGAAGTCAATAACATTGTATGCTACTTGGTGAACAGGTGCATGATCAGGTCCCTTCTGAACAAAACCCCATATGAACTGCTAAACGGGAGGAAGCCAAAGTTAACACATCTAAGGACATTTGGGTGAAAATGTTTTGTCCTCAACAACAGCAATGAAGCATTTGAAAGTTCGATGCCAAAGGTGATGAAGGGATCTTTCTGGGTTATTCATCACAAAGCAAATCCTTCAAAGTATACAACAGACGAACTCAATGCGTTGAGGAAAGTATACATGTGATCTTTGATGAATCTCACCACTCATGTGGGAAGGATTCACATGATAAGATTGATCAATATGGAGAACAGTCTATTGTCCCTGGTGAATTCATTGACATGGAAAATGGAAAAGCTGACATGATGAGACACGTCAAGGAATCAAATGATGATGGTGCAGTCATATCTCCAACTGATGGGGAGGAACCTGGTTCCTCAATCACAATAACTAAAGTTAAAACATAGTTGTTGATACAGTCCAAGGCACCCCACATGCTGAGGTGAGAAGAAGAACTCACGACAACCAAGGATCACATTCAGAAATACCTAGGCCTTCCCACAATGAGGTTCAAGTGTCTAACTGGAAACATAAAAGTTCACATCCTCATGAAAATATGATCACTCTCTTGACTCGGAATTCAAACCAGATCAAAGACAAAAACCTCACTTGCCTTCTCAACCTTTCACTCTCAAATTGAGCCCAAAAATATCAAGGGAGCATTGAAAGATGCTGATTGGATTACAGTTATGCAAGAAGAACTCCATCAATTTGAGAGGAACAGAGTATGGCACCTGGTTCCACGACCTGCTGATAGAACTGTTTTAGGAACCATGTGGGTAGTCAGAAACAAACTTGATGAGTTTGGAAACACAACTAGAAACAAGTCAAGTCTAGTAGTTCAAGGTTACAATCAGGAAGAAGGGATTGACTATGATGAAACATTTGCTCCAGTTTCTCGAATGGAGGCCATCAGAATCCTCATTGCCTTTGCATATCATATGGAATTCAAATTGTTCCAAATGGATGTCAAAAGTGCATTTCTGAATGGCTTTCTAAAAGAAGAAGTCTTCGTCAAGCAACCACCTGTATTTGAGAATCATGAACATCCTGATCATATTTTTAAACTTGACAACGCGTTATATGGGCTAAAGCAGGCTCTTCGTACTTAGTATGAAAGGTTGTCCAAATTCCTTCTAGAAAATGGCTTTACAAGAGGAAAGATTAACAACACCTTATTTCTAAAGAAACGAGGGGGAACCTGCTCATTGTGCAAGTCTATGTTGATGACATCATCTTTGGAGCAACACATGATTCATTGTGTGAGGAATTTGCAAAACTCATGGGAAGTGAGTCTGAAATGAGCATGATGGGGGGAATTAAATTTCTTCTTGGGAACGCAAGTCAAGCAAACTACTAAGGGGACAATGATAAGTCAGCAGAAGTACATCAAAGAGCTTCTGAAGAGATTTGATATGGAAGGATAAAAAATCATTGATACTTCCATTTCCACTACTACTCGTCTGGACATGGATAAACTTGGTTATCCTGTGAATTAGACCATGTATAGAGGTATCATAGGGTCACTCATGTATCTCATATCCAACAGACTAGATATTGTTTTCAGTGTGAGATTATGTACCAGGTTTCAGTCTAATCCAAAGGAATCTCATCTGAAGCTTGCCAAAAGAATTCTGAGGTATCTCAAAGGCACACATGACCTGGTTCTCAACTATAACTTAGGAGAACACTTTGATTTAATCGGATATGCTAATGCTGATTATGTTGGGTATTTGGTGGATATGAAAAGCACTTCTGGCATGCCACATTTTCTGTAATCATGTATGATCTCATGGGGTACAAGAAAACAAAACTCAGTGGCTCTTTCAACTGTTGAAGCTGAATATGTGGCGGATGCCTCTTGTTTTGCTCAATTTCTATGGATCAAACAGTAGCTGGAATATTTTTGTGTATTCGCTGACTGTGTGCCCTTACTATATGACAACACAAGTACTCTCAACATGGCCAATAATCCGGTTCAACATAAGAGAACAAAGCACATTGATGTGTGACACCACTTCCTAAGAGACAATGTTGAAAAAGGGCTCATCTGCATGAAATTTTGCAGCACAGAAGATCAAATTGCATACATCATCACCAAAGCACCGAGCAGAGAGCACTTTGAAAGGAACCGTTTGGCACTATGGTTGATAAAATCATGTTGAAGACCTGGTCCCTCGATGATTGGCTATGAAAGAATTGAGTAGGTAAAATGGCTAAAATGTGTTTTCGGGCAAAGTCTAACTCATCTCTATACCAGTGCAGGTAGACACGCATGACGATTACAGAGAAAACAAGTACCCAATGATATCGCATTTTAGTTAAAAGGATGAATTTCACATTCACACAATATGTCAAGGAACCTGGTTCCATTGACACATGTTAGTAGTTTCTATGTGCTCTCATCCACATATTTTTAACGGCTAGAATGGTGCCACATCATTAAAATGTCATTCTTTCCTTTTTTCTCTCCTTTGGAACTCAAGCGTCTTACCCGTTATGAAACGCCCTGTCAACCCAAATTGATACTCTTTCCTAACTGGTCCCTCACTCCTCTTAAATAACTTATCTCATGGTCACTATCATAATTGTTCACATCAAATCCAAAAATCCCCTTTTTCTCTTCAAACCAAACTCTCTTCTTCCATCAAATTCTCACTACCCTTCTCCGTATTTGAAAATCTAGAAACTCAGAATGTTCCAAGCATCGTCTCGACTGTGTCTTCACCCATTGAAACCCCAGTGTTAGAGCCTACAATCCCAACATCATCTAGTCCAAACCCTAATATAGAGTCACAACCACTTATTAGTTCCTCTCCAACTCAGTCAAGTACTGGCTCTCATCGGAGTCACAAAACCCTGACTCCTAAGAAATTTGTGGCAGCAACCTCTCCTTCTGTCTTGTTGAAAAAAATGGTTAAAGCAGATACAGTGGTGGAAGACGAAAATCAGGAAATTTCTAGTTGACGAGTGGAAGAAAGTTCTAAGATGCAAGGAGTGGGTTGTAACATCGATGAATCGGCAAAGACTAACCCAGGACTTGATCTGAATGCTGTCGATTCTACATGTAATCCTCTTCCTATGTCTTCTGAATTTACCTTGGAGTAACAAGAACAAAAGGCTATAGAAAATATGTTGTCAATAGCTGCTGAGGGAAGTCTTATTGGGGATTATGAGGGTGTGTCTAAAGCCAATGGGTCTTAGGAGGGGAAGAAAATGGTACATGGGTAGAGAGTAGGGAGTCGGTGCCTGTTGAAACCTTGGCACCTGACAATACTACTGGGGAACAACCTGAGGAACTTGATTCCTCCACCGAAGAGGATCCCTCTGCCTCTACTTGGGATAAAACCCTTGGTTCTCCAATGGAACCTCGTCATTTCTATATTGAGACATTGTTTATTCTTGTCCCTGAAATGAGATCTTTATCTGAGGAGGAGAAGGAGGATAGTAAAGATGACTATGACAATGTGGCTCTTGAAAGATTCATCAGGGCTAGGAGTAGACAGACTACTCTCCAAGAGCCAACTCCTAAGAGACCTACACTAGGTTATAGAAGAAGGAGGCTCTTAAGTCAGTTCTTAGGAAAAGCAATGAAGAACAGAAGAGAAGGATATTGGTAAAGGATAGGAAGATTATGAGAAGGTAGTGCCTCTTGAACTAGTTGTTGATATTGATGATGAGGTGGATAAGGAAATTGGTTCCTTAGTTCGTAGGTCTTCAAAGAAACTTACAATTCCAAAGTCCAAGACAGAGTCATCTATGAGTGAGATGGGTTTGAGCAATGTTGAAGGAGAAAAATCTGGTGAGAAAGTAGTTGACAAATCTGATATAAAAAAAAAGTTGCCAAATCTGGGGAGAAAGTGACTAAAGAGAAGGTTGAACAAGTGTCTGAGAAAAAGGTGTATGAGAAATATGTTGATGAAAGAATGAGTGTAAGAAAATCAGTGAAAAAGAAGGCTAATGATAGTGAGAAACCTGGTTCCTCAAAAGGCCAAGGTTGGTGCAACCCAGGATGTTGGAAGGGAAAAATTGAGAAACCAAAAGGTGTTGTAGGGACGTACATTTGCCCCTGATATTCTTGACATGTCAGAAATGAACCAACTAATGGATATCTATGAATTCCAAGAGTGGACTTTGTTCACAAGTGACAGTCCCAAGGTGTATGAGGCAGAAGTGTGTAGCTACTATGTTGACTTCTTCACAGTTGAGGATGATAACATTTGCCTGAAAGTGAATGGTGTTGATTTTGTGATGGATACTATTGTACAGGGAACCATTTTGGGGGTGCCCACTGATGGGATGTCCTCCATTGGGGGGGGGGACTAATCTTCAAATTTCAAAAATGCCATTGCGAAGGATAAGGCAGTGTAGCAAGGGGAACGGGTACACAGGAAGGCCCTCCTTCCAGTGTACCAACTGCTACCGAAATGGTGAACAAAGTCTTGCTCCCACATTCTCAAAGTTGCTACAGTACATCACGAGCGGACTTGGTTCACGTGGAAGCACTGGATGGCTACACCACTATAAATATGCCTAGTCTTATGATTGAGCACATGAATAAAGTGGGAGAGTTCAAAGATGGTAATCATGGGATGCCTTATGAGTTCCTGCTCACTAAAGTATTTGAATTCTTCAAAGTTCCCTTGGGAAAGGCTAATGTAGGAACTCACAAGCAATCCTTCTCCCAAACCACCCTTGAAGAGTGTGAGTGCATTGATAGGAGTGGAGGGGTTGGAAGCAATTCCACCATTTCTCAGTTGATCAACGCTCAAAATAGTTCTGCTAAAGAAATAAAGAAGCTTAAGTCACAGAATGCATTCTCGAAGGTCAACTCAGTCAGGCCCAGGAGGCACCTGGTTCCAGCAGTGTCCAAAGAACAAAGGTTGCTCGTCTGATAAAGGAAAATGTTGCTCTCAGGAAACAGGTTGAAGATCTGATGCAAAGGTTGCTAAATGAGCAGGTGTACACAAATGCTCTAATGGACATCCTTCTTAGAACCCTTGACTCTTCCTCTGCCTCCAGTGTTCCCCCTTCCAATGCTCCTTAATAGTTGTCCCCTTCCCAGTGTCCAGTTCTTAGTGTTTGTCCTCTATTTTCTTTTCTTATGCTTAGAGATGTTTATGACTGGTACCTTTTTGTTATTTTTATTTTGTGGATGATTTGGTAACAAAGGAATTGCTCCCTATTTTATTTTCAAAACTTAATGATAATTTCGTCCTTTTAATGTGCATGTCTTGCTCTTTTGCTCCATTTTCTGTTATGTTGTGTGCACATATGTGGCATGAGTTAACCAAGCTAGACTTCTTTTTATTTATTGCTTGCTACTAATATTTTTATGATGCCAAAAGGGGGAAGATTAAATTGAGGGGGAACAAGATAGCGAACAACAGATTCATGGGGAATTCTAATTCTTAGGGGGAACTTCAATTATAAGTTTGTCATCATCAAACAGGGGAAAATTGATAGGATATATGCATTCTTGTTATGTTTTGATAATCTAACAAACTTAATGATAAGAACTAGATAAGGAACCCGATACACATCCTCAAGTACGTGAGAATAACAAGTCTCAAGCTGGAGACGTGAATCAAGTCTTCAGAAGTCAAAGAAATAACAAGGGGAACATATGGACACCAATTCCCTTGGTGACTGTACCAGTCAACCTCCCAACAGCTGTAAAGTTGTTGCATGCACACGTAACAATGCAAAATAGTGCAGCAGTCAACTTCATTGGGAATGCTCGTGTACCAAACATGCTTGCATCATTCAAGTGAAGTCACCCATGTAATATTAATATTAAACCAAAGGCAAAACATCACTTAAACATAGAATAATCCACCTAGCATTCTCTCAAGCATGTGCATCAATCCAGCAAGCGATTCTCAAGGGTATCAAGAACAAAGAACAACATAACAAAAGACCAGCTCCCTCTATTGATTTATTACGTGTCCTTAGTTGTGTTGCACCTTTGTTTAAGTACTTTACTTATGATTCCTACTTAGCTTAGTTAGAAGTACTGTGTAGGAAACTTGTATAAAATCATAAACCTTGTGTTTATGTCTTGGCTATAGTTTGTCGAGTTGTAAGCTTTGTAATAGAGTTATTACAAAGGGGCTTGTAATAGAGTTGCTACAAGTTAGTGAGGGTAAGAGGTTAATTCCTAGGTTACAATAGGTTGTAATCTGGAGTTTTCTCAGTAGTGAAGTTGAAATCCTACAAGGGTAGGCCGTGGTTTTTAATCCCGTGAGGTGGGAGTTTTCCACGTAAAATTTCATTATGTCATTTACTTACTGCAGTGTGCCTATGTTCAGTAGAAACTAATAGAGAATCTAGTTCTCTATATAGTTTGGTTGACCCTTTGTTTCTATCAGAAATTAAAATGGGGTTAGGGGGAGTAGACTTTCCTCTGCGATAACAATAGTCAAAGTGCTTGCAAACTGATCCTAACACCACCATTATCAGTAATGCTGGCAAATGGACGGGTTGGATCTGATACGAGAAGTGTTGAAAGCGGATTAACCACTCCCTCTCCTTTCTCCATCTGAAGATAAGGTGATATGAAAATGTTTCGGGTTATAGTTAATGATACATTTAGTTCCTCATCCCCATTTTATGTGCTTTTACATTTATTGAAGATCAAGGCATGTTAATGCAGGTTTGTTGACTAGATTGTGATATTAGAAAAATATTATGTACATATATACATTTAATAAAAAGTTTTGTGAAACAATGTCGGATACATTTAATATGCGTCTGTCGATGAGCATGTCCGAACCATGTGCCATGCCATTTATGAGAAAAATGTAAAATGTGTTAATTTACCATGGGTTTTTTGTGGATGTATTTTCTAGTACTCACGTGTATACTAGGTGTGTTAATGGATATTTAAAACCGACTAAACCGTTCGAACCGTACCGAATGGATTTTTAGGTTTCTTTTAATAAAATAATTTATTTTTATATAAATCAATAATCGTACCGATAATTAGGGTAGGTTTGTTATTTTATGAAAATAAATCGAAAAAAATACCGAACTGTACCGAATAAATTTACAGTGTGAATAATATATTTATATGTTAAGTTTAAAAATAATAAAGCATTAAATTTTTTCTTGGGCCTTGGAATTATGAAATAGTTACAAGCCAACAAGTAATTAAAGAAATAAAAACAATTATATCCATCTATAAGTAGCTTATCACAAAAATTGGTCAATTCACAAAATATTACTAATACTAGCCAATTAGCTATTTGTAGCAACAAAAAAAAAAGGTCAAATATTTACTTTCTTTTGAGTGGATATTATTATAACAGATTGGATATATCTAAAGGAGCTTGAATCTCAGTTTTGGGATGATTTGGTGGGGTTTTGACGTGGTTTGAATTGAAAATTCGAAGTAGAAGATGAACATGAAAAAATGATGTGTATCACAATGTATATCAGATGTATCATATTTGTATCAAATGTGTATCACATGTATATCTATGTATAACTGCGTGTGAGATACATGTTTGATACATATGTCGCAGAATGTTTTGAACTCGTTTAACCTACTAATTTTGATACCAATTCAGTCCAAATTACCTCCAATCTTCCTCAAAATTTGTATATTAACTCATCTATATGTTTTCAATAAATCAACCATACCCATTGAAAAAAAGTCCTTTTTTGCTTAGGTTTTTGGAATCTTGTATATATATTTTCTTTTGTATTTTCTCGCCTTATTTGTTATCTCATCCATGAAATTTCCTTTCTGTCTTGCATCTAATATTGCTAATCACGCTTAACAATATGGAAGGAGATCTTTGTGTGTGATTCTTGGAGAGAAAGAACCTTATTTATTTGGGTTTTCAATTTTTATATGTGTTTAGCTAGTTTTGATAAGTATATGATTAATGGCTAGAGGTTGGTAAGTTGGAATTTTTTTGAGACATTTCTGTAAGATTACTCAAAATCCTAATTCCTAAACCTATTATGCTACTTCTATTGAAATTAAAGTATTTCCAGCATATTCTAGCAAGACACAAGGTATTGTAGTGATAGTAGCAAACTACAATGTATTGAATATATTTTCTTTTGTATGAATTAGATTTATCTTTTTGAAATGTTTAATCTTTTATAGACTTTATTCTTGAATCCCAACTTGGTTAATATATTTCCACTCGTGTGATTTATCTTTTCTTCGTATTTGCTTAGTTTCGTTTACGCTGCTGTAGATATTTGATGGATCTATATTCCGGCCAACTTTCATATTTTCTTAATTCATCACCTTTTAAACTGTAAAAATATCTAGAGCGTTTTGCTAATTCCTATAAAGTAAGTATGTTATTGCATTTTAATTTTACTAGTAACTTTTACATGACGTTTAAAAAAATTATCAAAAATTCATCGAACTGTACCGATACCGAAGAGAAACCAGCATGATTGAGACGATCTCGAAAACTATAATTTTGGTTATACATAATAGAAGAAGATTTAACCCAAATAGTTGTGCATCCAAACACTTAAACTAAAAATAGCCAGTGGAGGTATAATATATGCATAATTTATGTATTATAGGTGTATAATTATGTATAATCAATGTATAATCTATGTACCTAGAAACAGTAAACAATTATTATGGCCGGTTATTTGTGTAAAGATCCCATAATCGAATAACCAAAAAATTGGTATGGTACAAAATTTATAAAATAACCGGTCAAACCGAACTATTGGCTGTAACGACTCGACCGGTCGTTTTGAGAATTTGCACTTCACTCGGTAGCTTACGGGCGTGATTAGTACGTATTACGTATTATGACTTATGTGAATCGTCGGTTTGGTTTTTAGGTTATTCGGAATCGATTTGGAAGAATGAATTTCATGATTTAAGCTTTAAGTTGGAAGAGCTGATCAAGTTTGACTTTTTGTGAATTTGACCCCGGAACAGAGTTTTGATGGTTTCGATAGGTCTGGGTGGTGATTTTGAACTGAGTTGGAAACCAAAATATTACAAAAATAAACAAAAAGAACGAAAATAAGTGGGGAAAAAAATACATAACTATGTATAACGCCCAAGTACAGGGCGCTATACATTAACACCGTTAATGTATAGCGCCCTGTACTTGGGCGTTATACATAAAGCTGCAAAATCCAGGTATAGCGTCGTGTATATGGGCGCTATACGTCCAATTTAAAAATCCATCGTCTTCCTCCAGACGAATCCCATTCTTCTTCCCCCATTTTTTTACTCCTCCTCCAAAATTTTGGTCCCCCCGCCCCGTTGCCCCACTCGCAATTTAAAAGAAAAAAAAAATTGGGTCCCCCCGTTATAGAAAAGGTAAAGAAAGTAGGTCCCACATTGAAATAAAACTTCGTATTATTGTGAAAGCACACTTCCGGAGTCAAAATTTCAATCGATTTGCTTTCCGAAAATTTAAATCGAGGTATTTCNATTTTTTTTTGTTTATGTTTAGTTTAGATTATTTTTTAGCGTAGTATAATCTAGAGCTTTTTAGCGTAGTAAAATGTAGACCCTTGTAGCGTAGTAAAATTTAGAGCCCTGTAGCATAGTAATGTGTAGTATTTTAGTGTAGAAATCTTATACTGGTAGTTGAAATACAAAATTTGACAAAAATAATTATTGGGTTTCAAAATATATAGCCCGGAACCCATAAGTGTGTGTATATATATTAAAAAATATATATATATAATTTGTACAATATTAAAAAAATATGAATTTAAATTATAAAACAAACACATAATTATTAATGATAGTTTGGTGCTACTGGGACTCAAATATCGAGCCTGGAACCCATAGGTATAAATATTGTATAATTCAAAAAACTGTGTATCAAAAAAAATTAATATTTAACACACATAATTATTAATGTTAGTTTGGTGCCACTGGGCCTCAAAATATTTGACACACATACA
>ML242497.1:0-24021 GCA_005239495.1 Nicotiana undulata | reverse complement strand
GCGGGAGTTAGACTGGGAAGAGGATTGTTAGATTAGCACATGCATAGATGGTTCAGAAATTGCAGCATGCTATCAACCCTTGCGCCATGTAATTTGTGGCATTTATTAATCCATTGACCAGATATCTAGAAGTATTTTAAAATTATAGCTACTCTTTCTGGTTCAGAGTTCAACCTTTAAAGATAGTGCTTCTAAGGGAATAGGATTGAGAAGGGATAGTATAACCGATAGTGAATGAAGCAGGCTCGTAGTTAAAGTAAGAAGATGGATTGACTTGCCCCCGCCACCCATAATCTTATATACTTGTTTAGTTATGTCAGAATATTGAAAACCCCAGTAATATCAGAGGACCGAAAACTAGCTAGCTAGAGAATAAAGGTATTGTTACATCTATCCCATTTTCTGGATTCAGCGGAATTGGTACAGAATTAAGGTGGATCACCATTGATAAAAGAAATTGTATTTCTAGATACCAAGGACACAATTATGTTGTTCCTTCAGCCCTTGAGAATGGAACTGAGGAATGGGTCAACAACTAGAGGAAAACTGGGTATGTCAGAGTAGCTAATCAAAAAGAAAGATTTTGAGGTTTTAAGAGTAACTCAAGAGCTTCACGGCTAGTGGAGCCACTACAAACATCAAGTGGATTCGTAGCAACATGGAGAAATTAACATATAACGACACTTAAACAAGTATTATGCAATCCAGAGGAGGAGCGAGAATGCTCGTCTTCCTTATAGCCAAAAGAAGAACAATCTTCAAGAATAAGATAAGCAACAAGAATAAGGTGAGCAACAAGAATAAGTAGCATGATCCATCTACATGGAGGCTCGACGAACCCTAGCTTCGATGGAGATTTAATAATGTTTAAAAGCAATTGAGCATACCAAATTCAGAAAATAAAATGTCGGAGAAGAGGGAGATTCTCGCCAAGCAAATAAGATTCTAGCCGATTCCGACCACTAGGCCAAAATGAAAGCCTCAACAAAGATAAAGCAATACGATAGGTGACAGGACTTGAGACAACAAAAGACTATAGGCCATAAAGTCATATCCTCACTTCAAAAAATAAGTTTGTGACTCCAACGCAACCGCCGAAAGGAGAAGTTAGACCCCAGAGTAATAGAAACTAGTACGGATTGGTGAACAAGATAAGCTAAACATGTATTAGGGACTGAGTGATTGATAATAGTCGGCATCATGAGAAATTTCATAATTTGTTCCGGTAATAATAGATGGACAACAGAAGAAGATTCATGAGAAATTCAGATAATGGTCATTCAGGAAGACGCTTCCCTAAACCAAGCAATGTGAGCAAAGCTCAGCTTAAGGGACTGTATGTGCCAGTATACTAAGTGTCACTCTCGTGAGTAAGGAATTTTATTATCCTTGGTACAAAAGGATTACTGCATGGAGAGTAAGGGTCATCGATGATGTGAAAGGTCGCCAAAAATGAAAAGGTAGAACATCTATAGGCAGATTGTCGTAGCTCCAACTCTTAGTGCTCCCCTAAAGGGGGAATATGGAATGACGTGACATTACGTCAGAATTAAGTGGTTCTAGTAATTATGGAATGGTAAAGGAAGAATGCGGTAAAATGAAAAAGGGATGAGATTGCACTTATTCAAAGCCTACAAATATACTATAATACCAGAGCATTATGCAAACACTACGTCAGGGAAAGGAAGTAAGGGTTCCTGCCCGAGATATTATTGATTAATAAGGAGCCAGTGCGAGAGGTAAGTTAAGATGAAGGAAATGATCCAAGAAAGATTACGCGGAATATTGATACGTGAATAGGCCAACAAGCAATTAGTAGTAAGGAAGAGCCTAGTTATGGCTAGACAAGAGGATACAAACAAATCAGCAGATTGAGTAAGATAGAAATAGAGAACTTCAACGTGGGGAATTCAGTCTCGTAGATATGACATTATAATATTTGAGGAGTATTCAAAGAGGAGTTAGGGTAGTTAAAGATACCGTAGAGTGTTATGGAAATAAAACAGAGTCACGTTGGGAAGACGGTTAAAACTTCAGTTCAGAAAGCAACTGTGCGAGCACATGAGTGTGGAGAGTCATAGGGTCCTCCCTAAATACTACAATTAAAGAATAGCTGAGAAAGTAAGGAAGTAGACTTCAACCTAAGCTCAGTGACCTAAGGAGGAAATGTTCTTAGAACAACAGTCTCACAACAACATTGTATGTACTCCATAAAAAAATGGCACCTACCATGGATAATGAACGGAAAGTAAAAATTAGAAGTGATATTCAAGATCATATGAGTTGTATGGAATTCCAATATGCGTGGGCACTAAGATAAGCTAAGTATGCACTCAAAAAGGGACAGAAAGACCATAAAAAGTAATTGCTTACGTTTGAAGAAAGCTGAGATGGAACAAAAAAAAGTATTCGATCAATGATCCCGAGTTAGTTACATTATGAACACACTTAAGAGTTCGGAGTATAAAGACATATAGCATATATGTTGACAATCATATAGTCGTAGAAGACTTCGATATAAGTGAAAAGAAAGAATTGAGTCCAGGTTATAGACAAAGGATTGAGTTGTTAGAAGATTGTATTATGGATAATCCATAACGCCCATGAAGGGCTAAAGTAATACCATGAGCCGCAGATTGGAAGATAGCTTAAGTCTACATAAAGGTTGATCAAAGGGAAGAGGAAACTAAAGAGTTACATCAACTAAGTAAATCAAGAGTCTGATTAGTGGACCCAGAAAATTATTGACCTCGTGATCGAGAACATTGCAGGATCACTCTTAAATAATAAAGGTACAAGAGAGATAGTGTAGTAGCCATATTCTATAGGGGCATCAGAAGAATACAAGCCTCATAAGAAGTCAGTATGAAGATCTCACCGGATTATGTATACACTAGAGGTGCAGGTATTATATATTAAAGCTTCAAGTTATGGATGTGAATTATACCTATGTGGAAGGAAGGTCATGAAATGGATACAAGATGTGATGCAAGATTTTAAGGTAAGTAAGGTAAAGGTGGAAAACGTACGCGATATTCAAATGCAGAAGGTTGTGAATTGTCCATACCTCAGACAAAAGGCTAGAAATGTTGGGATTTCGTGTCCAGGAATGATAGCAGCGTCGTCCGTGGCATATCTTCCAACCTATGGTGTTTTAAATATCGAGAGATCCAATTAAGAAAGTAAAGAGGAGTTATAAACGATGTGATGTCTCACTTGATGTTCTAAAATAACACAAGAAAATCTATGGTGCAAGCAAGTTGAAGGAAGGTTGCGAGCTAAAGTATGGTAGAGCGACGAAATGTTAGGAAGACAGGAGTAAGGATAAGAAAGGGCAAGTGAGAAGGTGACGAGAATGGATAAGTACTCGGGATTAAGACCATGAAAACAAGAAGAAATGATGATTTCTTTATGTTATACAAAGCTCAGTATAGCCTGACTGAACTCAAAGAAGTCTAAGACTAATGACATTAAGATTAGATAGTATGATGCCCTAGTAGGAGAATAAGGGTATAATTGTGGTAGGTAAAAGATGACTTTTGTGACTTTGATTGAGTAATGACTTGAAGTGGATTTCATGAATTGTAAGGATTAAAATACGCATGTAAAGTAAATCACACTGGGATGCTATGAAATACTATTATGGAAGTATATTATCGTATCACCCCCAGGTGGGTCAAGACAATCACTTCAAATGTTCCACGATGAGACGTGAGCCCTAGCGGCAGTATTACATAAGAGATTAAGTTGTCAGTGGTAGATTGTAGATCAAGATTGAGGTGAATCAATAGTGGGTGGACGAAAATCACAAATTATGAGATGAGATTAAGCCGTCATTTTGAACAGTGATTAAGAAGTATTAAAGGACTTAGATTTATACATGTAGGATAAGCAACGAGAGTAACCTGGAGTTTGGTAGCAGACCTCAGTATCGATAAGTCGGAATAAGAGTTATGGTATAGTATGACCTACGAAGGTACAGTAAAGTCATACAAATGGGTAACCAAGTCTATAAAATAAGATATAGCAATATTCGCAAAGTGAGGCCTAAGATTAACTTAAAGCTGGAGGGGGAAAAAGGAGAGAAGAGTCGCATAGGCACAACTACAAGGTTAGAGTCATACAGGCTGCGTGACAGAAGGTAGCGACAATTACGAGATTAGAATGATTCGGACTACAAGTCGTGGTTTGAGAAAGAGGCCTAAAGGGGGGAATGCCCTGGCCTTTGAATTTATTCAAAGAATAGTGTCCTAAATTAAAAAAAGAGTATTAAAGTATTCGTAAGAGCTATGGATTATGAGAATAAAAAGTGCATCAGTCAACATTAGAGGACGAATGTTCCAAAGAAGGGAATGATGTTACACCCCATGTTTTCGTACAATGGAAATACACCATAAGTAAATTGAATAAGCTCAAAAATGAGATGTTACATTACGTATTTTTGTATGTTAGAGTTTTGTCGTAAGGTAATTGACGTAAGTTTGAGAAAGAGATTATTTGGAGATTATAAGGATTATGCCGTTTTAAAAAAATGATGAGTAAATTCGTGAAGGTGAGAGGGGAAACAAGTCAAAGAAAATGATCTTTTCGTCGAAGTTTGGCATATTGGGATAAAATACGGGCCGAACAATGATACCCGATATTTGTGGACTAGTACCATACAAGGTACTATATGACCATGATAGTAAAAATGTATAAAATATATTAAAAGTGAGTAGTATTTTTAAGTAATTTGAGAAAATTTTTAATTATGTAATTAATTAATTAATTACCGGGTAATAGAACATTACCTAGTTAACTAATAAGTGGATAAAAAAATAAAAATAAAATTATAAATTATACTCCACCCCCCCCCCCCCTACGTGGCATAAAGCAACAATGGCTAAAGAAATGACTCTTGCTCACTTTTTCCAGATGGCTACTTATGGAATATAACTAAAACATGACTTAAACAACATGAGACTTGGTAATCAATTCCTTGTAAAAGATCAAACAACATTCTGTCTTTGGTTTAGAACCAAAAACGTTAGAAGCAAAAACCATTTCGTCCAACATTTCAAAAAATCCATAGCCAAATTTCGTTTGAAATTTTCAAAGAAGCAAGCCCAATTTCGTTCAAGGATTCAGAAAGCAGAAATTCGATTTTTTTGAGTTCTAAGTTCAATCAACGAAGGTTCTTCAACGGAATATTATACAGAATTTTCCCTACTCCAGGTATGTTAAGGCCATCCCTTCTTTCTTTTTGGCATGATCAAAATTATACTGAAGAAACAAGCAAACTCACGATATTCATAAATTACTCTATTCATAAAAATACTAGGGGTGTCTATATTCTTGATTCCCCATGTGAATTATTAATATCTTTTGTTCACTGGTCTCGAAAATACGTATGTTGGTAAAGTTTATTTCATGATATTAATCAGAGGCATAATGGCCTTATGGCGTACCGAGAGATTTTATTAATGTATTCCATATGCATTTCATGCATCCATGAATCAGACGGCGTTATATACGCGTATATATATATATATATATGGAAAAGGTTATGGCGTTATATACGCACCACCACCTGATCAGCTAGTATACGTTGATGAGTTTGCCCACACAGGCTAATATGATATGATATGATGGGATGCCCTCAGAGGCCTGATGATGTTATGAAACATGTACCTATGCACGACATGACATTCATACGCATATGCATGACACTATAATTATTTCATGAATTACAGAGTTATCCAGACTTACAGGTTGAATCATTTTACTCTATATTTCTTCCATGTATGTTATGTACTTATTTATGTGCCTTACATACTCGGTACATTATTCGTACTGACGTCCCTTTTTCCTAGGGACACTGCGTTTCATGCCCACAGGTCCTGATAGATAGGTCGAGAGTCCTCCAAGTAGGCTATCAGCTCAGCGAAAAGTGTTGGTGCGCTCCATTTGCTCCGGAGTTGCTTATGTGGTCAGTAAGATTAGGACATGTACTGCTTAGTATGGCGGGGCCCTGTCCCGACTGGTATGACGTTTATGTGCTCTTAGAGGCTTGTAGACATATGTGGTGTACGTGAAAGATTGTACGGCCTTGTCGGCCTATGCTTTGAATTTATAAATGATCATGTTGGCCTATTAAGAACGTATGTCACGTATATAATATGATGTAATAAGAAAGATACATTGCGTTGGTACTCAGCTGAGTAAGGTACCGGGTGCCCGTCGCGGTCCATCTGTTTGGATCATGTCGGTCTGATTCTTCGAGGGCAACGAAGGTTCGAGGAGTGAGGAAGTCCTGTTCATCGTCTTCGGGGACGTGTTTGTTCCATGTGTCCTCCGAGGTGGAGGGTATGGATGTTGGTGCCACGTCGTGTACTGCAAACATCTCTTTTGCCGCATGTTGCTCTCCGTACACTGTTTGTACACCATCTTTTGTTGGGAACTTCATCATCTGATGAAGAGTTGATGTTACTGCCCTCATGTTGTGTATCCACAACCTTCCAACCAAGGCATTGTATCTCATGTCACCTTCGATGACATGAAACTTGGTGTTTTGAACAGTCCTGGCCACGTTGACTGAGAGGACGATTTCCACATTCATCGCTTCGCTTTCCATGTTGAATCCATTGAGGACTCGAGAGGTGGGTACGATTTGATCGAG
Organism: Nicotiana undulata; assembly: GCA_005239495.1. NCBI lineage: Eukaryota > Viridiplantae > Streptophyta > Magnoliopsida > Solanales > Solanaceae > Nicotiana > Nicotiana undulata. The sequence goes on along the minus strand of ML242497.1, from coordinate 17,363 downwards.
CAGCCCGAGTTGCTTCACCACCTTCGACCTGATTATGTTGGCCAAGCTACCTAGATCCACGAGCACACGTTTAATTTGAATGTTATTCAAGAGAATGGATATTACCAGTGCATCATTATGTGGTTGAAACAAGGTCTCGAAGTCCTCTTCACTAAATTCAAGGATGTCCTCGGGCGTATAGCTCCGAGCTTGTTTCCCCATTGCGGCGGATATTTTTGTCCGTTTGATCACGGATCCTTCGGGAACGTCGGTTCCTCCGATGATCATGTAAATTATGTGCTGAGGTTCTTTTGATTCTTTCCTCTTGTTCACCTTTCTTTCTATAAAGTGGCTCTTGGCTCGATCGCTGAGGAATTCTCGAAGATGCCCTTCACCGATCAATCGAGCCACCTCCTCTCGAAGCTGCATACAATCCTCGGTCCTATGACCGTGGATGCCTTGATATTTGCACATTAAGTTGGGGTCCCTTTGGGAAGGATCTGACTGCACGGGTTTTGGCCACCTGGTATCTCTGATCCTGCCCATGGCTGATATGATGTTCGAGACAACGATGTTGAAGTTGTATTCTGATCATCAGGGTTCCTCCACTGGCCTTGAATGTCTGTCAAACCTGGTTTTGCTCTTAAATCTCCAATAATTCTGGCCTCGAATTGTCCTCGGGTCATTTTGAGGTATATCTCGCCTTAGAGTATCTTTCCAGTCTTCGGCATATGGCTGCTATCTTTCTTTGCTTGATCTCGGCTCCCTTTCTGTGGACTTTGATTCCTTAGCTAGGAGCATGCTGGGGTATACTGAGCCCGAGGGAGCTCCCAATTGGTCATCCTCGACCATGATCTTTGCCTGATACCGGTTGTGGACATCCGCCCAAGTCATGGCGAGATATTCAACCAAGTTCTGCTTTAGTTTCTTCGAAGCTATCGAGATCCGTTCTTTCAAGCTCTGAGTAAAGGTCTGCAATTCCCAGTCATCGGAGACTGGCGGTAATTCCATTTGCTCCATTTGAAAGTGAGATACAAATTCCCTTAGCATCTCATTTTCTCTCTGTTTGATTTTGAAGACGTCGGATTTCCTTGTATAGACCTTGATGGCACCAGCGTGTGCCTTTATAAAAGAGTCTGCCAGCATGGCAAACGAATCTATTGAATTCGGGGGTAGGTTGTGATACCACATCATGGCCCCCTTTGATAGTGTTTATCCAAAAAATTTCAACAAGACGGATTCACTCTCGTCGTCCTTCAGGTCATTTCCTTTTACAGCACAAGTGTAGGCAGTGATGTGCTCATTGGGGTCCCAGGTCCTGTTATACTTCGGGAGATCGGGCATTCTAAATTTCTTCAGGATGGGATTTGGAGCAGCGCTCGATGGGAATGGGTTTTGCACGAATTTATTTGAATCTACACCCTTCAGAATCGGGGGTGCGCCGGGTATCTAATTGACCCTTGAGTTGTAGGTCACCACCTTTTTGTCGTGCATCTCTATAATAGCAGGGTCGGCAGCTGACTCGTTGTTGCTCGACCTCTCTAGTGCCTGTTCGACTTGAGGAGCCGCTTCCGGTGATGCTATGCTTGGAGTTTTTTTATGGCTTTATAGCTGAGAAATTGCCACTTGTTGTGCCTGTAACATTTCAAAACTGACGTGAAGGCTAACTTCCCTTTCGTCCTGAGCTGGAGTTTTCTGCGCTTCATGTTGGTTTCCCCGGCGTATACTCCCGTCGGTATGGGAACTTATATCGCTATTTGGGCGTGGCGTGAGCCCATTTGACCGTGGCGTGGTACACCGACGCTTGAGACAGCTACATCGTTCTCTCCATGATCCTCAGGATCGTTGTTTTCATGTGCATTCACTGAGTTAGACATTTTTTACCTGAAATCAAAGTTTTTTGGACAAGAAAATGTGTAAAGAACAACTTGTGTTTTTCAGTAAACCATCACATAAACAATCACTATTATTTTTAGCCCCAGGGTGGACGCCAAACTGTTTACCGTGAAAAATGATAATTACAATTATATTTAATTTTGTGGTTCTAAAAATATATGATTTATTTTAATACTAGTTGTTAGGCAATAGATGCTAAGTGTGAGTTAGGAAAATGAAATAAAAACAAAGGACAATGATGATATGCAAACCGAGCAGTGGTGAGACGGGGTCTCGAGCTGGCCGAAGTTGGGCCTCGAGGTCGAGCTAGTACGCCTAACAGGAGGGCGATCGACGAAGAAACAACAGTATAGAGGGCCTTGAGGGTGGCCCTTTATGATCAATAATGAGCAATAAATGAAGAACAATTAATGAAACACAATAAATGGAAGCAATAAATCAATGGAAAAATTGTAGAGTAAGTTTAAGTTAGAGAGCAGAGAATGTTCTTCTTCTTCTATTGAATATCATGTGCCCAAGAAATGACAAGGGTCCCCTTTATTTAGGAGGGGGAATCTCAACATAGTACATGTGTAATTATGACAAAGAAATACAGCTGGTACAACTATTTAATGGTCCGGTACGGACTTGTACTATTCTTGCAGGCGTTATCAGCTCTGACCACGTGCCCTTGGAAATTTTCCGCCTTTCCACGATGATCATTGCTTTATTCTCCCCGAGGCCGAACATACGGAACCTTCAATATGCATCCTCGGGGTCGAGCTTCAACTCTGCTCCGAGCTCCTCGAGGTCGGGTGCAAAATGCTATAGTGGAAATCGGGCTCCCCGATTTTATTCGTATACAACTAGTAGTTCATGAAGCATTAGAAAAATCTAGAGAAACTAGGTGGTCAAAGGTGCATATATTATCCGATGCAAAAAATATGGTGGGTATGATACGAAAAAGGAATGATACTCTCATGGGAGATAGCAATTACTTGTGAAGATATTTGGAAGATAATGAGCTCCTTTGAAGATGTTAATGTTGTATATAATCCTAGATCTTGGAACGTAATAGCGCAGAGCTAGTTTAGCCAAGTTCTCTATTTCGCTAATACGTAGGGTCACTTGGGTTTCTGCTTTTTCCTAGTTGGGTTATTAATGATGCTAGTAGATCCTTTGAATCTTTGAGACCTTTATCTGTTAAAAATTAATATAGAAAAGTTGTTCGTTGAAAAAAAAAAAGTATTATACTGCCCATGTTTTAAAAAAGCCGTGAAGCCGATTTAAGGATATTAGCCAAAATCTACCCCGCACATGCTATTTTTCTTGCAATATACCTTTTAAAAATTTAATTCATATTGTTGGACAAGATTGTCGCTTAATTATTTAGAACTATAAAATTAACTAAAGTTTTAATTATTAAACCTTTTCTTATTGAATTATATTCGAAATTCTAATTATATAGTATTAGAAATCAAATAAAGTTTTACCTTATATAAATCCTTTATTAATTTGTATTGCTCTAAGTTCTACGGAAGGCAGCCATCACTAATATTAAGGATTCAGCACTAATATTTGAGAATTTGACACCAAAAAGATCGCTTACTTTTTTTTTCTTTTTAAGAATAAGAGCATTTTATTTAAATAGAACTAAAGTAGTACAGTACTTAGAGGCGGACCCAGGATTTAAACCTTACGCACCATTGTTTTTAGTATATCAATCACCAACAATAAAGTTCAGGTGTAACTCTTTGAAATGACTATGATAATTTATCATCAAAATAAAAACATCAATATTATCAAATACCATTAACTTGATTCTAATATAACAAAAGTATATTGTCCACTCATAGTTGAACTCGATGCGTTTTCATATTTTGAAAACGGTCAATAATAGCATCATTGCTTATATTTACAAACACTTTCTTCTCAAAGTAACAAATTAAACAATCATTTAAAAATGCATCACTAATACTACTACGCAATTCATCTTGATGTACTTCATAGATGAGAATGCTCTTTCCACCGTTGCAGTTGCGACAGGTAAAATTAAAGTCAACTTCACAAGCAAATAAACAAGTGAATAAGTCTCCACAAGATTTGTCTCAACCAATGCTTTCGCCAAAATCACCAATTCCTTTCAAATCAGAGAACCTAGGGTCACGATGTTGCATATGCCATATGAAAGTGTCAAGTTGGAGACTAAATTCTCGAAGCTTCAATTCACCAAACTCATCAGGATAATGCTTGGCCAATTTCATTATTCTTTCCTTATCAAAATTAGAAAATGAGTTAGCCGGATTCATGCTAGCCATACCAAGAAGCAGGTTACTACTCACAATATCAAAATGACTATTAAGCTCCAGAAGTTGCAAATCAATCACGGCATAAAAAAGCTCAGCATGTAAGTGATGTGAATAAGTAACACTAGAAGGCCTACGCTTCGACTTTCCAGGAATATAGAATTCTTCCATCTGGGGCACCAAAATATCATGTTTTGCACAAAATAAATATACTTCATCCATCAATGGTTCCCATCCTTTATCTCTCATTTCTTGCAACCTTTCCTTTGTGATATCAAGAAATACCATGGCATTGACAATATCTTGATCTTTCTTCTGTAAAGCTTTGCTCAACTCGTTTGACATTATCAACACTTTCAACATTAAGTGAAGCAAGAAAACAAATTCAAATGCTTTAATTTTACTCGAAAAAGCTTCTGCTTGCAACCTATCATTAACATCACCTTCACATTCAATCACCCCAAGCACATGAACAATAGAAGAAAATAAAATAACAAAGTTATCCAATGTTTTACAATGTGATCCCCAACGAGTGTCACCTGGCCTTTGAAGCCCCCGCTCTTGATTTAATCCTTTCTCACTTTGAACTTCACCACTCTCTAAGAATTGCTCCAACAATTCTGCTTGATGATCCCGAAGTTGATCTCTACGCTTAAAAGAAACTCCAATTATATTCAACACGTTAGTAACAATAGCAAAGAAAGTCTTTACCTCCTTGTGTTTTTTAGCAAAAGCTACAAGCGTCAATTGTAAATGATGTGCTAAATAAAGAACAGAATATGCCGATGGAGTTTCTTGCAAAATTAAAGCTTTAAGGCCATTCATCTTTCCCTGCATATTACTAGCCCCATCATATCCTTGTCCACGTATTTTGGATGGACTTAATGAGTGTTTCATTAGCAAAGAAAGTACTGCTTCTTTCAACGACTTTGCAGATGTATCACTAACACAAACAAGACTAATAAATGGCTCGTTCACTTGGCCTTTTTTGTCAACATACCGCAAAGCAAGGGCCATTTGTTCATGGTGTGAAATATCCTTGGACTCATCAACTAATATCCCAAAATAATCTCCATCCAAGTCATCAATTGTAGCCTTCACGGTCTCTTGTGCACAAGTACTCACAATATCCTTTTGAATTTTTGGCGAAGTCATCATATCATTTTTTTGGATCATATTTTAATATAACTCTATCTACATCTGGAAGCCTATTTCCAAGCCATTCTAAAAGCGCTAGAAAAAGGCCTTTATTTTTTGAAGATTCACTTTCATCGTGACCACGAAAAGACAATCCAAAGTCAAGAGAAACCTTGCAACATCAATTGAGGCATTTAAACGAATTCGATATTCAGTTTTTTGTTGATCGGATTGCTTTTCAAAAGCAGCTTGAATTGATTGAGATTGATTTGAAAAGTCTAGCATATTGTTGAAGCACTTATGGTGGAGATTACTTACTTCACCAACATGTAGATCAAATCTTTCGGTTGCTTTATTCCAAGCCTTAAAGTCGGTTTTTGTGAAAGAGTCACATGTGCTATTAACGTAATCATTTTTTAATAAATAACAACATAAACAAAATGAGGCATCTTTCTTCACACTATACTCTAACCATCTAGAATACGAACCTTTAAACCAACCTGAACTAAATTGGCGCTTTTTCTTCCCAAATAAAGTTTTAGAAAATTTGTGATCACTTGGTTGGCAGGGCCCTCTTTGGATGTAGTGTCTTCTCACTTCATCCCGTATTCTAGGGCTATATCTATCAATGGGTATTCTCTCTCCGGGGTCGGTATTAAGTGACACATCAAACTCTTCTACAAGATGGGAGGAATTGTCTCTAAAACTAGGTTGAGAAGAATTAAACCTCGTCAAAAATATGTCCATCTCAATTCACATCAACAGAACTTCCTACAAAGCAACAATGCCAAGCAAAATAATATGTTTAATATGATTAATCACACTCCTTATTTTATTATAATTCATAACTATATTATTATTATTTTATTAAAGATAGAAGAATCACTTACCAATTTCTGAAAGGTATTCTTGAAATTCAAATACAATTTGGTCTCAAATCATCCACTTCACTGAAATAATATTTCAAATAACATTAGCACAAATCTTCAAATACCTATGAAATTAATTTATTAAGATAAAAAATTAACACACCAACTAGGTTAAGTCCACTCAAACAATGAATTCAAAAACTAGCCTCAACAAAATCAAGAAAAATTACAAACAATTCAGAGATTCAATCAAAATAGAATAGCCAAAAGTGAGAACAAGACACAAATAAGAGGCAAGTAAAACCTTCTAGTTAAGCCTATTCTCAATCGTATTTTTAAAAGGGGTTTTTCTAAAACCTAAACTAATTTACCATTAGAAAAGTGGAAAAAAGATGGAAAATTCCAAGTATAATTTTCAAAATCTTACCGAGAAAAAGATTCGGCAGCTGCTTGATCCCTGAAGAAAGAAACGTGTGAAGGATGAAATTTGTTTTGGGTTTAGAAGAAATAACTTGATGTCAAAGAGAGAGAAAAGGGAGTAGGCGTGTATTTTTAACCTACTAAATTTGTTTTGTGTTTAGAAGAAATAACCTGATGTCAAACAGTCAAAGAGAGAGAAAAGGGACTAGAGTAGGCGTGTATTTTTAAGTTTTAAATGGAATTAAGATTAACTAAAGGTCTGACCGAATGAGACCAATAAAAAAAAATTGGATTGTAAAACCCGAGATTCGAACCTGGGTCTTGAAGAAGGCAGCTACTCCCACAACCAACTCTTCTATCCAGTCTTCGTGACTAAGGGTGCCGCATAATATATTTATAGGGGTCCTCCCTGTATTAACTTATATACATATAGAATATATATACAATAAGTTTACCGAGGCCAACGGGTGCCCGTGCCCCCCCACCCCCTAGCGTAGGTCCGCCCCTAACAGTACTATTACAACACCTATTGGCATTTCCACAGATGCTTTGCATGGCATCAATATTCCCTAGAGAATCTAGGTTTTTACAAACATTAAGCGACATATCACGTACTACAACAACACCTTTTTAGTCTTTCAACATCTTGGACTCGACAAAAATATGTGGCTTATTAAAACACAAAAGTTTATTTATAATAAACTGTCTTAATCCTTCCTTCGCCATTTGATGTGCTGTTGCATTCCCTTCCTTGCAGCTATGCCAGAGAACTAGTTGCCCCATTTTGACTATTAGCCATCTACAATCAAAAATAATATTATTGTAAGTCGTAAATCCTTTTTCGAGGTAACGTATAACATCCATTGAGTCTGTATACACTTCTAGTGGAGTGAAAGTTGTTTTGTTCTGCAAAGATTAATCCTTGGTGGATTGTTTGAAGCTCTACATGAATGGGAGAATCTGCGTGGACTGATTTTAGGAATCCAAAGGCCCAATTTGGATCAGCATCTCTAATGAGTCCACATATCCCTGAGATTGGTTTAACACTTTGAAAGGCACCATCAACATTGAATTTGAATCATCATATTGGGGGTGCATGCCAGGTAATATATAAGGAAATATTTCTTAAAGTGTTATTATCCTTGTCAGTAAAGGGTTTATATTCTAGTGCGTGTTTCACAATCACTGAATATGATAAAGGGTGTGCGATATTATTAATGTTTACTATTTATAGTTAGTCAAAGGTTTCAGATGATAAATGGAAAGAGGTCTTCCCAGTTTAAAGTGCTGGACATTGTAGTTAGGTTAAAAACAAGGGGGTTCAAGTTTTTTAGGTAGATTAACTAGTGATAATTTAGGATATTTGTGGAAAAAGAGGTGGTTGAGCTAGAAGAGAGTGCCAAAACTTTTTAGACAAACTACAATGTAGGGATTATATTGATGCAAATGTATTGTAAATATTTCCTAAATGGAATTCTTTCTCTCATGGTAGCAAAGCCATAAAAAGAATTTTATTTTGTGAGGACAATTGAGGGACCAAATCCAATCAGAAAAAAAAAATCTATGTTATGATCACGACAAAGCTCATTGATGAGTTTATAACAAGACTTTGTAGTGAAGAGACCATTAGTGGTTTCTCCCAAGTAAATTCTATCTACGAGGCTACTAGAAGGAATAATAATAGAATTGATTCTATCAGATATTGTCGGAGGTATTTCAAATAAAAAATTATTTAAGATCCAAGTGTTGCTGTAATGGAGATCTTTGGGTGTGAGGAGTAGGTCGGAATTATTAAGAGGCCCTACTAGAAGTTGGTGGAGCGTTTGACAATTGTGAATTCATCTAGAGTTCCAGATATCAAGAAAGAAGTTGTGACCAATTGTCTATGACGTACCTTTAGAGAAAATATCCCAACCAATCTTTAGACTCTTCCATATAAAAGAAGTGTTCTTAGGAGAGGTGTTGATGTACTTATTGATAAGAAGGTTAGCCCTGGGGGTACGAGGGTAGATTAATAATCTCCAAGCAAGACTTGTAGTAGTACTTCGTTTTTGGAACAGGCTTTTTTGACTCCTAAACCCTGGTTGGATTTGCCCTTTGTGATAGTTTCCCAATTGATGAGATGCAACTTTTTCATGCTATTTGTGGTTCCCCAAATATTATTTCTAATAATTCAATCAATATTTTGGATAATTTTGCGAGGTAAAAGCGTAATTTACATTGTGTAATTAGGGATGCTGGCTAGGGTAGATACAAGATGCGTGGTATGTCCAACAATGTTTAGGCAATTGGATTTCCATTTGGTTAGCTTGTAACGCAAATTATCCAAGATGTAATAAAAATTCTTTCTATTAGGACAATGATTATGTATTGGGAATCCCAAATATTTTTCAAAGGTACTAGTGATTTTGATGGCTAATTGATTTGTTACATGAGAAATGTCATTTTTTTAACAATTGGAGGAGAAGTAAATTCCATATTTCGAGTGGTTAATGCTTTGGCCTGATAGTTCATAGAAGGTATTTATACAACTAAGGATGGTTTTGCAGTTTTTTATTTTTGTAACTTTGCCCATTAGAGATAGGTCATCGGGAAAAATAATATGTGAGAATTGAGGACCTTTGGGAGTTACTTTTATAGGATCCTAGAGATTAATGTCTACTAAATGGTTTATGTAGCGGGATAACGTCTCCATACAAAGGATAAAAAATAAGGAGAGATGGGATCTCCTTGACGAATACCCCTACTAGGGCTGAAATAACTAGTTTTGTGTTTATTTACTAGAATGGATATTTGGCTAGTGGTGATGCATGACATGATTAATTTGGTAATTTTTGGCGGAAATTTGAGGTGATGAAGTGTTTGGTATATGAATGACCATTCAAGTTTGTCAAAAGCTTTTTCTAGGTCAATTTTGATAAGCATATTGCCAAAATTACTTTTTTTCCTTTTCATAGAAGTGATAAGTTCCTAAATGATAATAACATTATCGTTGGCCTTCGATTTTTCATAAAACATGCTTGATAAGGACTAATGATGGTTGCTAGGAAAGACTTAATCCTATTGGAAATAATTTTTGTAATGATTTTGTAAATGGTATTGCAAAGTCCTATTTGTCTAAAATTCTTAAGGTTATTAGCAATGGGAATTTTTTGAATAAGGCAGATGTAGGTCTTGTTTATGGGAGTGGAAATAGAGCATTCCTTGGAAACTTTGTGGCAAAAAGAGATAATTGAGGGGCCTACTATATGCTAATATTTCTGGAAGAAGAAGGGATGTAGACCATCTGGGCCAGGAGCCTTGAAGGGTTTGAAGGAATAGAGGGCATTTGTGATCTCTACATTTGATAAAGGTTTATCTAATGATGAGAGATTAAGAGTAGAGAAACTGATAGGGTAATTTTGATAAGCTTCCAATTTGTAGAAGTCATAGAGGTTGTAAAAAGATTACTAAAAAAGATGGTAGTATATTCTATGATGGCTTCGTGGTTGTCAAAGCAATTACCATTATCACATTTAAAGTTAACAATTTGATTTTTTCTTTGGCGATTGGAGGCACTTATGTGGAAAAACTTAGTGTTTGCGTCTCCGTCGTTAATCCAAGCAATTCTGGATCTAATTTTTCAGTAATCTTCTTCCATTTTTAATATACCATTATAATCCTTTTAAAGTCCATCTTCCTGATTTTTAAGATAGTTGCTTGTGTGATAGTGATTAGAAGCATGTATGCCACTTAATCTAGCAAGGATTTTTCTTCTTTTTTTCCCTATAAATGTCCCCAAAGGTAATGTCTTTCCATTTAATGACTTGATCTCAAAATTGGCTTGTGGAAGTGATGATATTATTATTTTTCCATCTAGAATAAACTATATTAACAAAGTCCGAATGGTTGCACCAAAATGATTCTAGTCGAAAAGTCTTAGGACCTAAATTAATTGTATTACTATATAGGGTAAGTAAAAGAGGATTATGGTCGGAATACATTTTTGGTAGGTGAGTAACAAAAGCATTTGAAAAGAAATCAAGCCAATTTTCATTGAAGAACACACGATCTAGGTGTTCCATGATCAGACCCTTATTAGGAGCATGGAGCTTCAAGATCCATTTAAAGAAATCTTCTTCATCTGTATCAATGTTGTTGGTTGCCTTGCTTAGGAAGTGGTAAGAAAAACCGTTTGAGAAACGGCCACTAGAGGTTAATCCTCATATGAGAGTGTCCTCTTTTGTAGGATTTGGGGGGATGAAGATGGAGCTGAGCAAGTTAAGGATGCTAGAGGGGAGGTTTATTGATAATGTGGACAAATCCCAAGTCCCTGAGTTGTAGACTGAGTTAATCTTGGCATTTAGGTCATTCTCAGTTAGGGGGCCCTCAATCAATTCCCTAATTGCCGGGTGGTTGGGAATCCATGTATCATTTAGGAAGTTTACCCAGTTTTCCTTGTGAACAACCCATCTGCTTACTTCGTAGCAGGTGTCCCAGCCCTTTATGCACTGCCAAGTAAGGGACTTGGGGTACCTAGGATATATAGAGGGTCTAGTTATCCTTTGAGGGTTGCGCATGTTGCAGTGCTTGTGAATGAGGACTCTAGCCCATAAGTTATTGGTGTTTTGGTAAGTCCTCAAGGAAAGATTTGTAAGAGCTGATTTGTTCTTAAGGTCAGAGTTTTGATGCCCCAACCCTCCATCAGCTTTCTTATTAGTGACCTTATCACATTTGATTAGGTGCAGCTTCTTCTTTTCTAGGGTGGTGCCCCAAATAAAGTTCCTTTGTATTTTATTAATGTGTTTAGCTAATAGGAGTGGTGCCCCTATTAGCTAGAATATTGCTAGCGTAAATTGTAGGAAAAGTGCCATGGAGAATGATTAGGAAGTACCTTCAACATTGCATGAATACCTTGTGGTGTTGTCGCCACCTCATCAACATTCACACAATCCTCTTTCCACATAAACACAATCCCACTAGACAGGCTGTGATGATCCAAAAGGCCATCCCTAGTATTTCTAGCTAAATATGTATTCTGAGGCCATGAAAACTTCCTTCTATCTCACCTATATTTGCGTGCGCAGCCCCAGCGTGTAGCCAGGAAGCCTTGGTGTGAAAAACTGATAAAAATGATATATTTGTATTGAAATTTGAATAGAGTTGACTTTAGTGAACATTTTTGGTAAACGGACCCGGACCCGTGATTTGACGGTCCCGAAGGGTCCGTAGAAAAATACGGGACTTGGGCGTATGCCCGGAATCGAATTCCAAGGTCCCAAGTCCGAGAAATGAATTTTTAAAAGAAATTATTTTCTGAAAAATATTAAGGTTTTTGAAAGTGAAAGGTTTTGTGAAACTTATGGTATCGGGCCCGTATCTTGGTTCCGGAGCCCGGTACAGGTTCGATATGATTTATATGTGTTGTCTGTAAAGTTTGGTAAGAAACAGGATTTAATTGACGTGATTCGGACCTTAAATGATAAGTTTGAAAGTTTTAGAAGTTTTGAAGTATTTCATTGATTTTAAGGATTAATTCGATGTTTATGATATTATTTTGGCGATTTGATTGCATGAATAAGTCCGTAGGATGTTTTTGAGGTTGTGTGCATATTTGATTTTGAGCCCCGAGGGCTCGGGTGAGTTTTGGGTAGGTGTCGGGGTGCAAAAACATAGAAAAATCAGGTGTCTAAGCATTTTGCTGGTGTCTGGTGTTTAACACTATGCGATCGCTTAAGTTCATCCGCGATCAGATAGTATAGTGTGAGAGGGGGGGGGGGGTTCTACTACTCTATGCGATCGCATAGCCAGGTCTGCGACCGCATAGGTGTATAGGAGAGCTGGGGGGAGGGGGGATGGTAGTTGTACAGTGCGACCGCATTTCCTTGTTTGCGATCACGTAGGGTGAGGGTTTGTGGTTCAGTGCGATCGCATTCTTCAAGCCGCGATCGCGTAGCTTTAGAAACCAGTCCATTATACGATTGCATACCCTTCTTCGCGATCGCATAGACCGAAATCCGCCCAGTTATTTTAAGTTCAAAACAGAATACATATTACGGGATTTTTACCATTTTTCACAAACTCCTTATTCTCCACACCTCTTGGGCGATTCTTGGGAGACTTCTTCACCATAATCTCTTAGGTAAGTAATCTTTGAATCGTTTTTTTCCATTTTTATTAACACCCATTAGATTTTAGGCCTAAAACATGGGATTAAAGGTAGAAAATTAGGGATCTGGGTAGAGTTAGGGATTTTTGATTATTCGGGGATTGACCTCGTTTTGGGTTCGAATTTCAATATAAATCATATATTCTGGCTTGTGGGTGAATGGGTGATCAGGTTTTTGTCTGAACCTCGTGTTTTGACCAAGCGAGCCCGGGGTCAAATTTTGGGTTTTTGGGAAGAATGTTGGGAAATCTATAATTAAGCATTGGAATTGAATTTTTTAGCCTTTATTGATGTTATTGAGTTGATTTTTTCTAAATACGATTGATTTGGAGTTGGGTTCAAAAGGAAAAGCGGTGCTAGAGGCTTGATTTGATTGTGGAAGTCGAGGTAAGTGTTTGGCCTAACCTTAGCTTGAGGGAATAGGTGTTGAGTCTTATTTGCTACGTGTTTATTCCATGTCCAATGTATAGGTGAGGTGACAAGTACCTATATATTGTGGTCAAGCATGCCCGTGAGTCGAATATGAGTGATTATGTGATTTTCATTGAAGTTTACTGTATTTTATGGATTTGATATCATTTGGTAGTTATTCATTTGATGGAAATTCTCAGTTGTGAGTACTGTTGAGTAATTGTCGGCTGAGAAATATGTTGGTAAGTTATACATCTATGTAGGTTTGGTTATAGATGTGTCCTTGCCGGGGCAGTATTACTCTTGTTGATTTTTTCTTTGTATTTAAGGTTTCTTATTGTTGATTTTTCTGTCAATCGTTGTCTTATGCTTATTTATGCACGAGGGGACATTCCATACCATGTTTATGTTTATTTATGCACGATGGGACATTTCGTGCCATGTTTATGTTTATTTATGCATGAGGGGACATTCTGTGCCATGTTTATGTTGTTTATGCACGAAGGGACATTATGTGCCGTGTTGTTGATATTTATGCATGAGGGGGCATTCCGTGCCGTGTTGTTGATATTTATGCACGAGGGGACATTCTGTGTCGTGTTGTGATATTTATGCACGAGGGGACATTTCGTGCCGTGTTGTTGATATTTATGCACGAGGGGACATTCTGTGTCGTGTTGTGATATTTATGCACGAGGGGACATTTCGTGCCGTGTTGTTGATATTTATGCACGAGGGGACATTCCGTGTCGTGTTTTATGATATTTAGCACGAGGGGACATGCTGTGCCGTTTCTGTTTACTCGTTTGTTCAGAGTTGTTAGTTGTTTTGTTGTTATTTACATATTTCAATTGTTGCTCTGTTCCGTCATTTCAGTAATTGCTACCCCTTTGTCCCCAGCATGTTTTTCCTCATTTTTTTGTACTTAATTATTTACTTCCTGCGTTATTTTTGTTATATATTATTGAATTGCACAGGTGTTTATTATTTGTCGTGTCCTAGCCTCGTCACTACTTCGCCGAGGTTAGGCTCGGCACTTACTCAGTACATGGGGTCAGTTGTACTGATGTTACACCTGCACTTCTTTATGTTGTGCAGATTTCGGTACAGGACCCAGTGGACACTGATCGAGGAGGCTTCCTTCAGTCCACCAGGGGACACTAAGATAGTCCTGCAGGCGTCCACATGCCTTGGCGTTGTGAACAACTAATTTTTTACCACACCAAAAATTTTAGTGTAAATACTTCTTTAGGGTCTAATCTTAACATCTTAAACTTTGATTTTACTCTTAATAGGTTTTATTTATTTTTGTATATATAAAAAAAGAAGATAAAAATCACATTCTTAGAGTATAAATAGTATTCCTAAATTAAAATTAAAAAAATTATATATATGTGTGTGTGTGTGTGTGTATGTGTGTGTCTTCTTTTATAATGTAAGCTATGGTATTTTCTATTAGTATTATTTGAATTATATGTAAATACTTAGTTTTCTTATATTTTTCTTGGTGTAAAAAAAAAGTGGTTGATCAACATCTTATTTTTTTATTAAAAAAATAAAGACAGGGAATGCATAAATTTACATCATTGAAAAAAAAAATTACAAAACCTTTTTCTAAAAAAGAAAAAAACAGATTTTTTATATATATATATATTTGAATTTTTTTATTAACCCTATTATCCCCACTTTTCTAGCCTAACTTCCCACTCTTAATACCACATTCCCCACTCTTTATATAAGAATTGAAGAAGCAATTGGGCAAAATTAATTTTGGTTAACCTAACATTAATAATATTCCAGTTAGTCTTTCCTCTTAATTAATAAAGATTATTCCATAATATATAATTCCAATAGCTAAATACTACCCTCTTTCTGCAATAATTTTCATAAGTCATGGCTCGCAATAATCTCAAACTTTGGAAAGAAATAAACCATGAATACACTAGAAAAGTTTTAGACGCTCTTTAAATATTAGTCCATGTGTTCGTGCCCGAACCTTGGATTGATATGCTTAAATAATAAAAGGATCATCTGCGCATTCGGCGTCTCGATGTCTTTAGATTTAAAAGAATTACGTTATAACCATGTGTGCATTCTGTATCTTGGTTTAACATTTAATTTCAAAGAAATGCCTTGTATGCGTACCGCATCTAGGTGAACACAATTAATATAACATAATAATTAATTAAGCGGTAATAAATAAGTCATAATCAATAAAATACAAGAATAACTAAAAATTAATTTAAGCCTTACATTAGTCAATAAAGCGACCGTGCTAGAACCACGGGACTCGAGGGGTGCCTTTCACCTTCCCCTCGGTCAACAGAATTCCTTACTCAGTCTTCTGTTTTTGTAGACCGTAAATTATGAGTCAAATCTTCCTTTTGATAAGGGATTCAATAAAAGGTGACTTGGAACACCAAAACTCAATTCCAAGTGGCGACTCTAAATAATAAATAATCATTTTCAAAACGTCACTTTAATTGGAAAAACTTCTAACTCAACCTCGTAATAGGGTTGTGTGGCGAAAAAGAGGTGTGACAGGCGTCACTTCCTATCTCATTCCTTATTCTGTCTTTTCTTTGTATTTCGGAGACAGTAGTACTTGATTATTCAGACCATTGTTTTTAGTATTCTTAGATAGTTCGTGAAATTGTGGTACCGCTTTTTGGGAGTTGTATTACGGATTTTTGATATATTATGTACTTAAGTTGATATATTTCATTTCTTCTGTACTTTATATCTACTTGTTATTGTATTTCACTTTTAACTGCTTAAATAACAAAGGAAATAAGTTGTAATAACTGGTAACGTTGGCTTGTCTAGCGGGTTCAACGTTAGACGCCATCACGGTCTCGACAGTGGGATTTCGGGTCGTGACACTGGCCCACTACCGGTGACTAGATGATCATGTCAAAATGGATTTCTTCCGCCAGCTTCTTATGATCAGCCATTTTGGTTTCGAGAAGGACGAGCATGGCTGGCCTATGCATTTTCACCATTTCCATACAATGCCGCTTGAACTAAGCATTCTTACCACCCCTAACATTCCATATGATGTAATTCATTAGAGGTGGTGGGGGTTGGTGGTGGGGACTCTCCCGAGGCTTCCTTGTTCCTTGCGGACACCTCGATGGTGTTGGAGGGTTTTTCCGTTTGAGGCTCAGGACTGGGGTCAGGTTCAGTATAGGCTTGATTGGACTGTGATTTTGAAGGGACACTAGGCTCATTCCACATTTGACCATTGTGATGACCCAAAAGGTCATCTTATGTAATTTAAGCTATATCTGTGTTCCGAGAGCCTCCGTTAACCTTATCTCGATATGCGTGCGCATCCCGGGCGCGTAGCCGGGAAGCTATCATGTGAAAATTTGATAAAAATGAGTTTGGATAATTAATAAATGAATATAGTTGACTTTGGTCAATATTTCTGGTAAACAGACCCGGACCCGTGATTCGACAGTCCCGGAGGGTCCGTAGGAAAATATGGGACTTGGGCATATGCCCGGAATCGAATTCTGAGGTCCCAAGCCCGAGAAATGAATTTTTAAAAAAAATTATTTTCTGAAAATAATAAAGGATTTTGAAAATGAATAATTATGTGAAAACCGTGTTACCGGGTTCGTATTGTGGTTCTGGAGCCCGGAACAGGTTTATTATATATTATTTGTCTTATCTGTAAAATTTGGTGTAAAACGGGCGTGAATTGAGTGGTTTCGGATCAAAAAANCGTGGTGTCATTTATAACTTATCTGTAAAGTTTGAAGTCGTTCCGAGCAGTTTAGGCCGGTTCGGCGTATTGAAGTGAATTCTAGAATCTTAAAGTTCTTAAGTTTGATTAATTGGATTTAGAGGTTTAATTCGATGTTTTTGTTGATATTCTTATGATTTAAAAGCTTGAACAAGTTCGTATGATGTTTTGGGAGTCGTGTGTGTTTTTGGTTTTGAGCCCCGAGGGCTCGGGTGAGTTTCAGGTATCTAACGGGGAGAGAAAACTTAGGAAAATCTGGTTTTTGTTAGTTTTCTGGTGTCAGGCCTTTTCTTCAGTGCGATCGCATATGCATATCCGCGATCGCACAACATTAGGTTGGTAGCGGCAAAAGTTTACTCTATGCGATCGCATAGAGTTGTCAGCGATCGCATAGCTTCGTGCCTAGGGGTAGTCTGTTGCACTATGCGATCGCATAGCATACTCCGCGATCGCATAGTGTATTAGGT